>OX328123.1:148035974-148073474 GCA_946811695.1 Gonocerus acuteangulatus | reverse complement strand
TTCCATCGGATCACCCAATAAAAACACTGTCCTATCTTCAACGGCAGAGGTTCAAACTGATTGCTGGTATAAAGCAGGTTTTAAAGACTTTGCCTTGTTTATAGTACTGCTAATGTGTTTGTTGATCAAAATAAAGCTAATATTTATTAGTTTTATACGATTTTAATTCCTTGAATAGTTTCTGAAATATTAAATATAAGAAAACAAAAATTTAGGTTTTTGTCCATTGGACGTTACACTGTGCACCGGTGGGAATCGAACCCACCATCTCCCGCTTATGAATCTAAGGCGCTAGCCACTAAACCACGGGAGACCCCTATTTAATATGTTATTATCCCTAATTTGAGTGTGCTTAATCATAAAATGAACTTTTCAACACAACACTCTTCAAAATTAACAAATTTTCACATAATCTCTTAAATTGGAATTTTTTTTACCAGTTTTTTTACATACTGTTTTGAAATGAAAGTTTTGTATAATTCCTACTATAGAAATAATTTGATACATATCATTTAGCAACTACCAATAATCAGCTGTCATATTTACATTCAACTTTCCCTGATAGCGTCTTTCCATTTTCTTTATGTCTTGGTGAAATCTTTCATCATGCTCCTCACTGACACAGCCAAGATTTTCTGGAAAAAAGTCCAAATGAGAGTGCAGGAAAGGTACGTTAACACTCATATTGCAGCCCAGCTTTCTATGATTTTTTTTTTTTGTTATTTCACTGAAATTGTTTATTGATACTCTTAAAACCAATCCATGCCTGTTTTTCAGTATTTTCGTCGTTTCTTCAAGTCGGGTATCAGAAATCAATTCCCTAATTAGTGGTCCAACAAATACTTCTTCTTTAAGTTTAGCATCCTTTATTCCGGGGAACATCTTGCAGGTATATATGTAGCAATTCCCATCCCTATTCAATGACTTCACGTATTGCTCCATTTAGCATAATATTACCGGTGAAAAGGTGGTAAAAGAACATTGTTGAGATCTACAAGACACTCATGAATTACCTTTTTACTGAGGGAGACTGTCCCTCTGCATCCATTTTTTATTTTCTTGTATTTTGATCAGATCGAGCTCTACAATCTCATTCACAAATAAAGCATGGCATTATAGTGTTGCCTGATTGCTGGCCTAGTAGCATGCCAATAACTTTTAAATCTCCACAGACCTGCAACTTATGTACATACTTTACTTTTTCTACAAGTCATCTTAAGTTATGGTTTTTAAGCTAAATTTTGACTTAAAATAAGCCAATATTGTTGTCTGTTACATTGTTGTATTGTTGTGAAGCACATCATTTCAAGAATTTGAACAATACTATTTATTCGTTTTCTGATTTCTTTTCTGTTCCATTTCTACAGAATTACATTAAAATATTTTAGGCTACTAATTTTGCAAAAATAGTACGTGGTAGAAAAAAAAAAAAACGATTACAGCTTTGGAATCAGCAAATCAAATTTAGTAAAGCAGACCTATTTTAGAGGAATCCCCAGAATTAGGCAAATCGGTGTTATTCCTCTTTTTTTTCCATCTTACTTAATTTAAATAGTAACTATATTCTTCTATAAGCAGTTTTTCGTGTAAAAGAGTTTGTATTTATTGTAGGAATTGCTGGGTAGTGAAAAGTGATATCACAGTGATGACCATAATCTTCCGAACTTTCCGCAAATGTTTTACGCAGAACGTTTTCGCGGACATAGTCCTATTTTCAATGCCATGTGACACGAAAATTTCATAAACAGATTTTTATTTTTTTTTTTAACAGGTATGATATAAAATCTTTAAGATAACATTCCACGTCAAAAAAATAAGCCTTAAAAAAATAGATTTTTGCTCAAACCAAGCTTACGCCCATATAGTCAAATACTATTTATAAAAGTCTGAATCGCACTTTTAAGTGTCACTTTTAAGTGTTATCATAACGCGTTTCCGTACTTATTCTCAGTGAAATGAAAAGCATAGAATAGAAATAAACAATATTTTTTTATTTTGTGTATATATATATATATATATATATATATATATATATATATATATATATATATATTTCTTCGAAAATGTCTACACCTACACGTATATCTCCATGAAAAACGATATAATAGGCGACACAAATCACAGGAGCCTACTTACACACAAGTGAAAAATCCTCAACCACCCTACTCCCTCGTTGTTATGGAAGACTCGATAAGTCAATAGAAAAATGCTTCGCATTTAGCTTATTTGACTGATATAAAAAGTACCCCCCAAAAACGGCCTAACTTAAACTAAAAAACAAAACAAAAAAAACACAAAGGAAACCCACAAGACAGATGCAGATTGTTACTGATTCAAAAAATAATTATTAACCCATGCGAAACTGCTAGCGACTTGAGTAAGAACTGACTGTCATGCCCCCTACCCCGTAGCCGTGACAGCGGCCCTTTCTTCGCATCGGGACTGAAAGCCTCCGCTCTTACAGCCTTTTAAGTTATCTAGCAGTGAGGGTTTTAATCTCTTGTCACTTAAGTATCTTCTAGAGTTCATATATCTAATTTTAGCCTATTAAATAGAGGTTTCGCTCTGCTGCCCTGTCGTTTGCGTAGTTCTGATTCCTGTGGGGAAACAGATTTGTGTTTTACCAGTTGATTTGTATATAAAGATCACTTCCTGTTACAAAGTCAAAATATCTCACTTGATATTATTAAAAAAATTCCGACTCGCAAGAACTCCATCATCTTAGCGCGGTTCCGTACATCTTGAAGAAATGGAATAGATTAGGCATCACAAATCACAGGGACCATACTGACAGTAGCCAACTTACACAGAAGCGGATAATTCTTCATCCTCATTCTTGAGGAAGGCTGTACACGTCAATACAATTATGAACTGAAAACGTACTTACTCTTCGACTACTGCTCACAAGGTTCAATTCCAAACAACCAAAAATGCGTTGTCATTTTAAGTATCTTGTTTTACTACCAAATTCATTTTACTGTTATAATCAACTGTAAATAGTTCTTCTTGGCGAATAAAATTCCATTCTCTCGTGGGTTACATCTTTCCATAATATAAGAAATAATGATAACTTTAGTTGTAGCAGTATGAGGAAGGGTTATGTAGATAGAATTGATAACGTCACTCTTGTCACGAAAAATGCCACATGTCCTCCTCCTTCCCGGATCCAATTCGAATAATTCATTAGAAAAGCGATTCGCTCCTAAAAGTGTGAATTCATTACTAAAGTCCTGACATGGCGTCTCCCTTGAAATATGACGTTCTCTACTAGCGACGGTTTTCCCATCCCGACCGTTCCCTTTTATCATGGCCCCCTGCAACTTTTGAATATATGAAGTTTTAAGTTGTCCAAATGAGCCCTTTAGTCATGTAAAAATTACTTTAAATAACCGAACCGGGCTATCTCTAATCCAGGAGACACACTTTAAAAAGACCTCGGCAATAAATCCGCTGATAATATGAGTTCGTAGAGAGGTGTCTCTTATCGTAGGGACAGGAATTCGTCCTTCGGAGTTCCTGCTAATTTTATGGAAGAACTTATTTTAAAAGCTTAAAATATATGTAACATTTAACAACCAAGGATCTTGATAAGTACAAGAATTTTGTTAACATAATTTTTCGTATTTTTATAAATTGGACATTTACATTTAAATCAATTTTAGACTCCGATGTGTCACTATGGAAATGAGAATAGAATTGACGGGCCTGCAGCAATAAGAAGGCTCCTTCTTTCACATTTTTGAAAAATTAAAATAAAAAAACGTTTTAAATTTTAGTTTCTAGAAATTTCTTTCCATTTTCTTATCGTAACATAGCCACCTACTTATGAAAGTAAGTCCATGAGGACCCTATCCTACCTTTTTTAGAGTGGTGGTGTCAGTTTTAATTATTTTGAGGTGCCTGCTTGTTGCTTCACGTTCTATAAAAAAAACCCAAATTTACGACTTTTCAGCTAAAATTAACAAAATTTGCTTTTAATCACACCTTTATTTTAGGGAGCTCAATCAATTAATACACAATGAAGTCGTATTCTGGCTATCTTTTTATCAAATCATCATCGTCAGTGTAGCTAAAGAAGATTTTAATGCATTATAGAACGTCACCTCATTTTCTCCGACATGCTTCTGAACGAGGTTCTTTACATCATTGTATGTCTGAGTTTTTAACCCTTTCCTTACTAAAGACTTTTGTAGAAGTCGAAGTTTGCCGTGCCCCCGGAACGAAGGACTTGTACAGCAGTCGAGAGCTGCCGTGCCCCTGGAACGAAGGACTTGTACAGCAGTCGAGAGCTGCCGCGCCCCTGGAACGAAGGACTTGTACAGCAGTCGAGAGCTGCCGCGCCCCTGGAACGAAGGACTTGTACAGTAGTCGAGAGCTGCCGCGCCCCTGGAACGAAGGACTTGTACAGCAGTCGAGAGCTGCTGCGCCCCTGGAACGAAGGATTTGTACAGCAGTCCGACCCTTCTCTCTCGCTTACCAGCTCCCTACGGCTAACTTTTCCAGGAGTTTAACCTTGGGACTATTAAGGAAGGACTTAGAGAAGCTTTAGCTATTTCTTTTACCACTGATTGCCGGAAAAATTAACTATTTGTGTCGAGAGAGAGCTACAGATTATGGATACATGGGTCGGGATCGTCAAAATTAACATCGCCAGTGTTAGATCCAACTCGATTCCAACCGAAAAGGATGATGTATTTTTCTTGTTTTTAATAAAACAGAGGCTATTTATTTATTTAGCTTCTTTGATTAATACCTATATCATAAAAAATAATATTTTTCGTACTAAAAAGTATTATAGAGTGCATTGTGGATTTTTAACTTTCGTTATGTATGACATGTTCAATTTCGTGGTGATCACGTTTGTGGTTTCATGACACCTGGACTCACCGGACCTTCACTAACGACTTCACCGGACCTTACTAAAAAGTATTATAAGACTATAAAAAATATTTATTGGAGCATCTAATTATATAATTCAACCTAAATATTTAGAGCTAAAAGTAGACGTAAATGAATAATAAACTGCAGTTTCCTACGATTAGAAATGTTAAGGGAGGAAATTATATGAACGTTTTTCGCACGTCGAGAGGAGGGCGAGAATAGCTTCGTAACTAGGGCCCGGCCAGGTAGAGATGGCCGTACTACAGGGTCGGTCAGCCCGTACTACCCGTCCTAAGCTAAGGGTTAAGAGCAAGAGTTGGCTGTAGATAGATGGAAAATGAATAGCGGACATCACACAGCGGTTTCGTTGCTGTGATCCCACTATTGTGACCGGAGCTGCTGAATTATTGTATTGGAATATAGGGATAAATCCACGATAATATTCTGAAATCCCAAAAAATGGAGCTGTCCTCTTGTTGCTGCACGCCCGTCAATTGTTGCTTTCCTGTTTGATGAATATTGTCAAACCTTATAGGAAGAATCCTTTGTTCTTAAATAATAAAGCGACATAAAATACAGCTAAACATAGAATCGGGTCATTGATTTAATCAACTTTTGACAATTTTTAAATAACTCGCATTGCAAAGATTTTTTTTTTAAATAAAAGCTATTAAAATATAAAAAAAAAACTTTGTCAGGCCAGATTTTTCTTTTTTGTTTTCCCTGTTTATTAAGTTACGTGTAAATAATTCACAAACTTTTACAATTGAACATAAAATAATTTTATATTCTTCATATAACTAATTATAAACACTGATGTCGTTAAAATTGATCATTCAAACCCTGAATAGACTTAAAAAAATGAAAATCTATTTTCAAATCATTCAAAAATCATATTATTTCAATTAATCACATTGTTGAATTAAGATAAATTTACGTTTTGAAGGGGGGGCGAGGTTAGCTCAGTGGTAGAGCACTCGACTAATGAACTGGAGGACCAGGTTCAAAACCCGAGCGCGCACTAAAGATTTTTCTTCTAGTGCTGCTGTTCGAGGGTTGGATTTGGGGTCCCAGATCGTCCCTAGGCTCACCCAGCCTTTAATTAATTTAATTAATAATGGGTACCTTGGGTGCTAATGACTCTAGCAGTCGAAGCAGCCAAGGGGAAAATCAGGCGGCCGGAGCATAGTGTTGACCTCACTATCTCCCTAGTGCGCCGTACGGTCAAGAATCAGATACCTCTACAGTATCTGCCCCTCTGGGCCCTTGTGGCCTGTTACGGGACTGATTTTTTCTTTTTTTTTACGTTTTGAAGATGTGAGTCTGATTTTTTCTAATTCTAATCAGGTTTTGGATGTTAAACCCTGGAATCACAACGTGGGGTCACCCGTGACCCCTGAGTTCTGAAAATATTTCTTATTTCCTACTTAGGCCAGCTGATAAACACGACCGATCCTGTACCTTCCTGTCCTGACAAGGTGATCAAAATAGAGAGCCAGGCTTTTCTCATTCCTATCCCTGTGAACGTATATAAAGCCTTCGGGTCACGGGCGACCCCACGTTGTGGTTTATGTAACATTTTTATTTATCGAACGTAGTATGTACAACGATAAATTATTTTGCACTATAGATGAAATTCACAATGAGTTGCTTTGGCAAATTGTAGAAGAGAAAAACAGAGATTTTGGAGACGTTTTGGATAGTAAAGACAGTGAAATTGTTGAAGTATGTGATACGAGTGAAAAAGAGGCTATATATACGATGTGGTGTTTTTCTCGTAAAAAAGACAGGAAAGCTGTAATACATTGTGCAAAGTGTAGTAAGAGTCCGTGTGCTGATCACAGGCCAAGTATATGTGAAAAGTTTATAAATGAATAACAATATTTTTATTTTATTGATCATTATAATATGCATACATTCAAGTCACTATATTTTTTCCCTTTTAAACCAATTTTATATATTATAGTATTTTTTTATTATAGCAGTCATAAAGACAAAATATTGTATAAGAAAACGTTGTATTTAATGTTGATATTCACGGGACAAATATTCGAATACACTTATGTCTAAATTTGTATGTTTTGATGTTTGATTTCCCACTACCCCATTTTGCAATTAAATAAGATTATTTGGCTATAAATTGTTATATTATACATGGTAGTCATCTTAAAATATCATTTCAGAATCCTAACACCAAATTTGTAAAAGAATTACGAAAGACTAGAGGGGTCATATATGACCCCACGTTGTGAGATTTGTAACAGCTTTATCATGTTGTGATTCCAGGGTTAATTTCAACGATATAGTGTTGATATTAAGTTAGATGAAAAATAAAATAGTATATAATGTTCAATTGTAAAAGTTCTTGAATTATATTCACGTAATTTATTAGACAAGGGAAACAAAAATTTAGTCATACAAAGTTGTTTTAAATTTTATGAGCTATTTTTTTAAAAAAATCATTGAAATCGGTTAAGATTTGGAGGCTGTAGCCTTTTTTGAAACACGAAATATCGTTTGGCCCTACTGTGCGCCGGACCTTTTAATAGTGAACTCAAGAAAGGATCACGGCGCTGAGTATAGACTCTCCCGCAAGACTCAACTATTCCCACACAGCGCCCTCCTCACTGCGCCTCACTAATGGTGAACCAGAAAGTGAATACCCATCCTCATAGGTGGGTATTGGAATAGTAATTATGCATTTTGTACATAATATGTTGTGAGCTTTGCATCCGTAAAATGTTTATATATTATTTTTTTAATTTATAAATAAATACTACACGTTATTGTAAATATACACAGTAGACATGTTTCTTGCCATTTGTAAAAGTTAACTTCACATTTTCTGCATTTTCTTACACAGTTGTATTTATATTTATTTTATGCTTGGGGCATAGTAATAAAAGTAAGTAAAAAATAAATAAATCGAGAATCAAAATAAAGAAATAATAAATTAAAATAAATTGAATAGAGTTATTACATAAAGAGGGTTTAGATTAAGTCACAAATGTTTTCTCTTTTAAGATATTCCAATAGCTGCCCTATGTAGTGACTGTCATCTGTAAGTAGTTCGTTCATGTTGTGTGGGAGGGTATCATTTTGTCTAAGTCTACAGTCTGTGAGGATGTGTTTAATGGTGAGAGTTGTATTACAACACTTACATGTTGGGCTTGTCTAGTCATTAGGTAAGAGTGAGTCAGTCGTGAATGGCCTATCCTCAGCCGGCACAGGACGACTTCTTCTCGTCTGTTACTTTATATATTATGTGAAAATTTTAAGGATACAAAGCTCACATAGGTTATCAGTTTATTTTACATTTTTTTTTTTTTTTTTTTTTTTTTTTTTTGTTAAGTAGTGAAACACATATAAGTAAGAGTTCATAATGAGTTGTAGATAGTTAGCCGTCGAGGTGATAATCAGTCAGAGAATAGTTGGGATTCGGTTAAGAAAACATGAATACGATTTCTGTAAAAATCTCTATTAGGAAAGTTTTGGCTGCTCTTTGAAAGACTTCGTGAGCTAAAAGACAAAACACAAATGCATAAATGATAAACAGAATAGGTTTTTTTTTTTTTTTTTTTTTTACGGCTCATCTATTTCTAGGTCATTAGCGCCGAACAGAATAGTTAAACCAATAAATAAATTTGGCAGGTCTACAAATACAAATCACGTATTAAAACGTTTTGTCGTTAACACCAATGAGTAACAAAACGTTATAAACAGGTAAGTAAACAATATTTTTCCCTTAGAACGTTGTTCAGGATAAATTAAAAGACAGTAATAATATTTTCTTCCAGGGTATAAGTTAGTAAACACCAAGAAGGGGCGGGGGAGGTAGGGAAAGATGGGAGAGGTTTTATAACATGAGAAAATGTGTTAATGGAAAGATAGCCAGACGGAAAAGAGGACACGGGAAAGTTCTAGGTAGGGGGTCAGGAGAGTTTGTGGAAAATATTGGTGTAGATAGGAGAAATTCCTTGTTTGACGGTTTTTTTAATTTATGCTGTTAGTATTTAAGTTGATATGTACGCATTCAGAGATCTCATTTTTTTTGTTTAATTCTGTTGAGAATTCTTGTTTCATCGAAGTTACACGTGTGCTTTTGAGTAAAGGTGTGTTTTGCAAGGGCGAATCTGTCTACTTCGTTATTAGTGATGGTTCGCTTGTGTTGTGTAAGGCAGGCGTGAATACAATTTTAGGTTTTTCTTATATACAAAGCAGTAAAGGAAGGGATTTTACATAGAATTTGTTAAATATAGTAGGTGGTATGTTCAAAAGGGATGGGATTTTTGAGTTACGGTTTTTAGTTTGTTTGTGGTTTTTAAACCAATATTTAGGGATGGGTAGGCCTTCTTTATGGTCATTGTCAGTTTTTCAGTAAGCCCAGGTGTTCACAAGAGCCATTATGAGGTTGGGGGAAATTATTTGCGTGTCAATATGTCGGTGGCTATATATATATATATATATATATATATATATATATATATATGTATATATATATATATATATATATATATATCATGAAAGGATATATGGGATAAGGAGAGGACTTGACGAAGAATATTTCTAGCTACGGTAATTTTGAGTTAGTAAGGATGGGAAGAATGAAAATTAATTAACCGTCCCGACTATGTAGGTTTGGTGTACCAACCCGTGATAATATTATCGTCTGTCTGTCTAACTAGTAAAAATACCAAGTAAGGGAGGTGTTTGTCCTGTTCCGTCTCTAAAGTAAGTTTCGTCTTGGATGGTGGGAATTGAAACAGTCTACTATGTCTCTTAGCCAGTTTGGGTTTATAATTAGCAGAAGGGCATAAATTTAATTACAGATCAATGAGATGTCAAGAGAGAATTTTGGGGCGAGAGAGTTGAGTAGGTCGGTGAAAAGGATTGAGGATAAGTCGGTAGCATGACAATTACCCATGGCTCTACCTTCGATTTGTTTGTGAAATTGCCCATCATATGACGCAAGTGATAAACATGAAACAGTATCTCCCCCGATTGACCTCTCAAAGCCTTCCCTGCTCCAATTCGAGGAACTATATCAGTTTCTATATTGTATGAACTGTCGGGAATTTTCCTCAAAATTTCGCGTATGCGGCTTTAAACTTTTCCTTCTATATGTACATCTATATTTGCAATGAGGAAAGCTTTCGGTCTTTCAGGAGAAAACACAGCTTTCCACGAACACTGTCGACAAACGTTGTTCAGGGTTATTATTGCCCACGATTTAGCTTTCCGCTTGTATTATGAAGTCTTGTTATAAAATTATACACTTTAAATATTTTTATATTATCTCGAATTTTTGATACAGTATTTTATTTATTTATATTTTCTCTTTTAATTATTTGAAAGATATATATTTATTTAGTTATTTTTCGACTTCATTCTTATTGTATTTTATTTATCAAAATGAGTTAATTTTTAATTTAATTATATTCATTTTCCCCACATTTTCATATTTCATAGTATGTATTTGCCTCCATCAGGTGGTATAGTATGCTTATGGAGTAAATGTTTGTATAGACGATATTCTTTAAAAAGTGTTCAATACTCATTATGTCAAAATCAGAGATCAAAAGAGACTGTTTGGGCAAAATAATAAAGAAATAGTTTTCTTTCAAAACTTGCCCACGCAGCCGTACGGACCCAGTATTTTGTAATATAAATAAAACATTGTTCGATGGAGTTTAAAAGTATGACAAAATGTCCTCGTTGTGATATATACAGGGTGTCCCCAAAATAAACGGCAAAACTTCGGGAATCGATGCAGGGTAAAAAAAGAAAGAAAAAAGTCCTTTGGCATTTTTCTCGTTTTTGCTTTGTTTCCGAGAAAAATAAAATAAACTAAAACACAATTGTGAATAGGCAATCTTTCATAATACCTATATAAAAATCATTAAAAGTATATGTTATATCTTTCACCCTCTCCATTTACCCTCCCACCCCACCCCTAACTCCTTTAATCCCCCCACCCCAAAGAAATAGGAGTGAGTATGCCTCTGCTTTTGTATGAGTGAGTATGACTGTTATGAAATAATAGGTCTCCATTTTTTTACCCCTGGACTTCACGCAGAGTATTTCCACGCATTCCTCGATAATAAACTGTCCTTGTTCGTGGAGGAAGTCCTTTTGGCAAGAAGTTTGGGAAGCTGGTTCCAAATCGACAGTTGTCCTGCCCACTTTGGGAGAGCCGTCCCAAATTGGTTAGACACTATCCTTGGCGTTTGGTAGGACGTGGTGGGCCAGTAACTTGGCCGGCTCGATCTTCAGACCTTAGGCACTTGGATTTCTTCGCATGGGGACACATTAAATATAGAGATCAGGAGCCCATTGGCTGATGGGAGCACCTCATCCGCCGCATCAGATGGGCCCGGGAACAGATTACAGAAGAGCAATGCACAAATACCATCCAGCCTGGCAATGTGCAATGTGATGCCTGTATTGCTGCAAGGGACCAAACCATTGAACAATTTTTAAATTGATTATTAGGAATTATTAGAAGAAGAAATTGTTATTTTGTAATTATGTATGCGTCTAGTGATAAATTTCAAATGTTTTAAGAATTTAAAATTTATTTCTATTTAGAATTGAAATTTTTTTTTTTTTGGTTTTGTGTTTTATCACTTTCCTCCGAAGAAAATTAGCTATTCTAAATTATGTTAAAAATGCAGCTTTACACATGCCGTAATTTAATTGTTTCGACCAAGAGGATTTATTGTAGGTATATTTCGGGGGGGGGGGGTAAAGGGGAGGGGGAGATAAAACATAAACATTTAATGATCTTTATATAGGCATTATGAACGCCTAATCACAATTGTGTTTTAGATTTTTACGATTTCTCGGAAACAAAGCAAAAACGAGAAAAATGCCAAAGGACTTTCCTTTTTCATCCTGCATCGATTCCTGAAGTTTTGCCGTTTATTTTTGGGACACCCTGTATATGTACAGGATGTCCCCGAAACTTCAGGCCACTTCAGTAGTCGAAAAAAGTCCTTTGGCACATTTTTAATTTCCGGGAAAAACACAAAAAAGCTAAAACAAAATTGTCAATAGGTATTCTTTCATAATGCCTATCATCAATCAATCAAAAGTTTATGACTTATCTTCCACTCGTCCACTCATCATCCCAGCCCCACCACCACCTCCTTTAATCCCCCACGTCAAAAATATAGGAGTGAGTATGCCTCTGATTTTTTGCGGAATAATGAAATAATAGGTCTCCATTTTTTCTTCCAATAAAAAATGTTGCATATTTGTGTCTATTATTTGTATTAAATTTGCCTAATTATATTCCTTGTCAAAATAATCTTTAGCGCTTCTGTGAATATAAATGACAAACATTTTTATCTTTATTGTAGCTAATGCTGAGTACATTTTGGCTATAGGAAGATTAAATGTGTGCAAAATATTCATATACGAGCAATAAATGAAGCCTATGATTATGTGAAATTCCCCTGAATGTTTTCATAACCAGTGGCCCAAAGCCAAGGTTTTGGTAAAATTTACTCTCATCCGCTACCAAAAAATTATTATCGCGTGGACAGGGGGGGGGGGGGGGTCTGCAGCACTTCAGAAACCCCCTTCCATCACCCACTGTCCCATTCCTACATAAACATAATTTATGATAGGGAAAGGCGCAGACGCAGAAGACGAGGTGTGATTGGCTTATCGAGAGCGGAGAGATGGCCGTGGAGGAGTTGAGGGGGGGGGACCATATTTATGGGCACCATTAGGAGAGACCATTAAATCATGGAGACCGGGCCCCATTATAACAACATCCCGTGGGATTTATAGCCAGCCTCTATTAAAAGGCGAAGACCAGCATTTCGCTCCCTTCTTACACATACACCTTGTAAGCTTCCGTCTCTATTATATTTTGGGGGAATTCGCTGGATCTCCTTCACTCAATAATCTGAAATGGAGGATAAAAAAAATGCTGAAACAATGTTAGTAGAAGATTGTTTACCAAATGCTACCACGCTCACGCATTAAGGACTAATGAAATGTAATTGAATTTTTAACGCTCTAAATTATCCCTTCATCTTTCATAAAGCAATATTTGTTCAGTTAAGGAAATTAACTAAGGATATTATTAAATCTGCGGAATATTTTTGTAATTCGAAAGGATCGACAGAAAGTGGGACACTCAAAAAAATCCATCACCTATAAGACCAGCAATGGAAAAGCAAGAATTTTTGGAGGAGGGACGGAATAGACTTCAGGAAGATATTGTTTGTATTTTAAGCATCAAAAGTATATGTGCTGCTTTGGGCTGGCATACTAACCTCATTACGATGTTGTGAGACTGAAGGGCGTATTACATTTTTGAGACATTAACTAAAGCAGGAGGACTTCACTACGCGTATTCACAAAAGAAAAATGTGTGTGTGTGTATATATATATATATATATATATATATATATATATATATATATATATATATATATATATATATACTGGGTGTCCCGTAAATGTCTAGTCATATTGTGGGAGGTGATAGAATACCTTTAGGGGAACAAAAAATGTTCTATGACGATTTTCCGAATTCTCATTCGTTTCCGGAGAAAACGTCGTTTTAATGTTTTATCGAGACAAACGTGGTTTTTAGAAGAATAATCGTTGTAGCTCCGGCCCAGGTAGTTCTACTAGAAAGGAAGTGACACCAATCGAAAGCTGAGTAAGTTCACTATAAGACTAGTTGATAGTAAACGTAAAAATAAATGAATGTAAGTATGTCTATCTTACCAAAAGAAAGCTATTCTAAATTTCCTGACATTTTCTTGATATTTCTTATCAGCGTTACTCCTTAATGGGCAGGATCTGAGATTTCTGGGTTTCAGAAAAACTTTCTCATTTAACCTGGTTTCCATTCATTTATCACAACCCTGTGTTATTGAAGTATGTGAACGATTTAGGAACAAAAGTTTTAAAAAAAAAACATGGATCTGTGAAAAGAAAATTATATTTTTTCATTCAGTTTATTCAAAAAGCTTAAAAGAAATATTTGTTTTTATAAATATTTACTTAAATGTTAAGTAAATATTTAAATAAAACAATAAAAAAAGTTACTTCTACGAAAAAAAAATCCTAAAACAGTGAATAAATAAAAAACACATTTATTTTGAATTTGTTAATTACAGTATCTAATACTGGGTCCCGGAGGTGGCTATTAATGAACACCAATCACACATTAACCTAAAAATTGTTATTTTTACCTAGATCACGCATTTGAACACATTTTTACAGGCATATACGCTTAGGAAACAAATGCTTTACCTTGAATTGATACTGATGGTTACGCTTGTGAACCGTCCTAGGATGCTCGTGAGCCCATGCGTGTTTGTTGTGGTAATTAAATATCCTATGCCTAATAAATAAGATGTAGATAGTCCTGTAAAAATGTGGTCAAATTCGTGATCTAGGTAAAAATAATAATTTTTTCGGTTAATGTTTGCTTGGGGTTCATTAATGGCCACCTCCTGGACCCAGTATTAGCTACTGTAATTAACAAATTCAAAATAAATATGTATTTTATTTATTTACTGTTTTAGGATTTATTTTAATTTTCGTGGATGTAATTTTGTTTAATGTTTTAAGTAAATATTTACTTAATATTTAAGTAAATATTTATAAAAATAAATATTTCTTTTAAGCTTTTTGAATAAACTGAAGGAAAAAATATAATTTTCTTTTTACAGATCCATGTTTTTTTTAAAAACGTTATTTCCTAAATCGTTCACATACTTCAATAACACAGGATTGTGATACATGAATGGAAAGCTGGTTAAATGAGAAAGTTTTTCCGAAACACGGAAATCTCAGATCCTGCCCATTGAGGAGTAACGCTAAAAAGAATTATCAAGAAAATGTCAGGAAATTTATATTAGCTTTCTTTTGGTAAGATAGACATTCTTACATTCATTCATTTTTACGTTTACTCCTAACTAGTCTTATAGTAAATGTACTGAGTTTTCGATTGGTTTCACTTCCTTTCTAGTAGTACCATCTGGGCCGGAGCTACAACGATTATTCTTCTAAAAACCACGTTTGTCTCGATAAAACAATAAAACGACGTTTTCTCCCTTATTTGTGAGAATTCGAAAAATCGTCATAGAACATTTTTTGTACCCCTAAAGGTCCTCTATCACCTCACACAATATGACTAGACATTTACGAGACACTCTGTATATATATATATATATATATATATATATATATATATATATATATATATATATATATATATATATATATATTGTTTGATGTAAACCCCCATAGCAGCCAACCTGTGACGTCATCACTTGGCTCACCATAGAGGTTGCCTCCATATATTCAGCTGCTACCTCCATGCAGTTCAAAAATGCTGGAGACCGTTAAAACAAAGGGACCAGGACTCCATTAGCAACTTCTAATGTATGCTGTGGACACCATGTGCATCCTTTTACCAAAGCACATAGCGTTGGCCATGGTCGAGTAGAGACCACAAGCAACCCGGAGAGCAACATGGAGGAGGAGGAAGAGAAGAAAGGACCCCACAGTGAGTAGCACAACTATCCCAACATGAGAGCCTACTCCTGCTTCAGCAGACCGCATGGACCAGACATCAATTTATTTTAATATAAACCCCCCTTTATAAACCTCAAAAACCACTAACACATTAACCAATATTATAACCCTTTTCGGCCACCCCCCACTCATAGAAACATGTAACATAATATTATTACACTTAATTTATTTCATATCCGTGCATACTTTCAAATATCCCGAAATACAGTCCACTCCATTCATGTGAATCAGCACCAGCATTACAGCGGTACGTTCATTCCCAATGGTATAGCACCTTGGGACAGCGTAGTGCAAACATAGTGGTCCAGCAGGGCCGGATAAAATTAACCCAACAATTGGGTTCAAAATTAAAATCATATTTACTGAGCTTTCTCAATTTATTTTGTTTATTCTTCATCATCATTGTCTGCATAATCTTCATTATTAGAATTATTATTTTCATATATTGCTCCTATTAGGTCAATCCTACTTGTAAATCATTGCATCGCAGTAATTTTTAATTAATTAGAATTATCAACATGATTGATTCTCAAATAATTTTATATTTTTTATTTCTTTTTGCTTCAGTTAACAGTAATATCAATTATTGTGTATATATTAGGCATGTCCTTAATAGTAGAACCAAAAATGCTATTTACTTTAGTGTTTAAAGCTCTTTATTTTATTTAACTTGCATAGTTAATAGATTATATGATACAAGTTGCAACTTTCAACAGTTGCAAGTGCAGTTACTGTACTTCAGAGTTTGCTTTCATTATTATCAGTTAATTATTAATTTTTTTTTTTCTCCATTGAGGCAAACTGTATTATTTAATGTTTATATTAAGATGTTTCTGCAGAAAAGAAACATTAATTATCAAACATATAGTATCTCTCAATCTGGTAAATGAGTTCTGTTAAGAATATTAATCAAATTGAGTAAACCTTTAGAAATTAATGAGCATTTTAATCAGATGATTATAAATTGATCAACAATTTAATTAATTTATTACAATGTTGTGATAATTTTGGTAAAATAATTGTAATAATCATTCAGCTTACGTCTATCACTGCTTTTCCTAGCAAAATCACTTACCTTTTATTGCTAGTGCTTTGTATCAATTTTCAATATTGCCTGGATATAATCATAAGTTATAATCATCTAAGTTCTTTATTTACCTGACTTAAGTTCCAATTCTCCATTAAGCGATTAATAAAGGTGAATAGTTGTTCACTCAGCATTCATTAAGCCTTGCGGTTTGCAATTTTCAACAATTATATGGATTTAAATAAATAAAATACTCATCTTTGTCATTATATTTTTCTGTGTATCTATTTAATTAGATAATAATAAGTTACAATACTTAGTCATTTCTGCCTACATAGTGCAGCTATCATCTTTATATAATTAATTTGACATTATCAATTGTCCTTTAGCACCTTATTTATTCTTATATACAATGATTTAGTCACTATTAAATGATTGTCAACACTTTTAACTTAGCAAAGAGCAAATAACTTAGTACAGAACACAATGTGCTAATGTCAGTTGTTATCATATATCTGGGCAGGTTACTGCCTCAACAGAGAGGTCTGTCTCTTTACAGCTCTCTGAACTCTCCGTGCTGCACAGTCATCCTCTGCGTGACGTCATCATTGTCATGCCTTTACTTTATTTCTTGCCTACTTAGGTCAATTTATTAGTTTATAATAATTATTTGCTTTGCTTGTTGACATCATTAAATATATTAATTTGCTGAATCAATAATTGGTGCTATTATTTACTGCTTTATTACTTTAAAGCCATTATACAATTTTCTATTTATTTTATTTCTATGGAATGTTCGTGATGCTCATTATTTGCACTCTTTTTTTTGCATTTTTTCTCCTCATGGTCTTGCTTTCTCTCTCTCTTCTCTCCTCTTCGCTCGATGGGTTGTAGTATCCTAATTATTTTACACTCTACTTTCAAGTCATCTCTATTGATAGAAGAATTTTCAACCATGCCTGAGTCTATCCCTGATTACGACTCTCACATCAAGATCCTTGAACGGAAGTTCCGGTCTCTCAAGAGAAACATTACCAGTTTGTCCACAGTACGGAAAGCCGCCATCGCTGATGATTCGCAAACGTACCTATTTCTCGTGCACCACGATTCAGCCGAAGCACATTGGGCGTCTTATCAAGAAACCTGGGATGAGCTTGATAGGATCCACGTCTTGATAGACAAGCCAGATCAATTTCCCTCAAGAGCTTGGGAGGAGCACTACGACCAAGTGCAGAGCGAGATATTTAACGCTCGCGCTCTGCGTTCCCACCTCAAAGCGAAGGAAGAACCCCGGGATGCTCGTCAAACTATGCTTCCCGAAGACCTCAGTCAAGTCCTTGGCGCTTTGAACTTAAGCGGATCTGACAGAGCTCAACTTCCCAAAATATCGATCCCCAGCTTTTCAGGAGATATTTTTCAATGGACGAGTTTTAAGGATTCATTTGTATCTCTCATCCACAACAATACCAGATTGCCGAAAGTTGACAAGCTACATTATTTAATGCAAGCCCTAAAGGGAGAAGCCTTTTCCCTCATTTGCCGGTTCCCTAAAGTCGAAGAATCATACGAGCTAGCTTGGGAGAAACTTACGGAAGCATATGACAACCCTCGTGTTCTGGCCAGCATGTACTTGCAGCGGATTCTTGACAGCGACTGTAAAGGCAACTTAGGTGAACGTCAGAGATATGAGCAGTTTCTGACTCAGGTAGGTGACAGCATCGAAGGGTTCTTGTCTCTCAATCTTGCCAATCCAGCGGACTTCATACTTTCTAAGCTAGCGCTCCGCTCTCTTAACACGGAGACGCGGAGGCAGTTCGAGCTAGCTCGCAGTGACCCGAAAGCCATGCCATCTGCTGCGGACGTCATAGACTTTGTGCGCCAACGTCTTATGGCATTTAAGTTATCAAGAGACGTAGAGTCGTCAGCGTCGTCGATGCCTGCTGAATCGCGCCCAAAAGGCGATTCAAGGGCTAAATATCCCAATCGGTGGTCTGCAAAATATAATGGTGTATCGTTTCATGTGACAAATACTAACCGCCGCAGCCCATCACCTAGAAGAAACATTCCAGGAAACAAGGCTCCAAATTCACCACAAGGTCAAAGGCGTCATTTTGCGATTCCCACAAGGTCGCGCAGTTTCCAGGCGCATTCGGGCCAATGTCAGTATTGTCAAGGCAGACATCTTTTATCATTTTGCATCAGATTTGCGTCTCTCGCGGTTGAACAAAGATCGGAGTTCGTTGCCGCCTGGAAGGGATGCTCCAACTGCCTTCGCGAAGGGCATAATAGTGCCTGCTGCCCGTCGAAATTTTCGTGCAAATTTTGCAAAGGAAGGCATCATAGTCTTATACACGAGGAAAAGGTAGCTGCTACAAAAACATTAAGTAAAAATGGAACAAAATATGAAGAACCTGCCAATCCACAAATCCCTGATGCGTTCATTGGCTTCGAATCCTCAGCCGAAGAACCTGCATATTCGGGCGGACTAGTATTCTTGGGCACTGTACAAGCACTCATCAAATCCCCAAAGGGAAAACTATACCCCATCCGCGCCGTGTTGGATTCCGGCAGCCAACACACTTTTATCACTAGGCAACTAGCCCGTCGGATAGGGGCGCCCGTTGAAACATTCATAGGAAACGTGTGTGGACTCGGGGGTTCCAAAATCGCTCAACCCCTAAACACTGCGACCTGTGTGATCAAGCCATATTCCTCCCCAAAGGAATATAAGACCAAAGTTTTGATCGTCGAACGGATCACCTCAGCGCTGCCCAATCTCCCAGCTCCTCCAAATGTCTACGAGCGATTCGCATCTCTCCCGCTAGCGGACCAGGATTTTGCCAAATCGGTTCCAGTGGATGCTTTGATTGGCAGTGATCTATACCCACAGCTAATCAACGGAGCTCCAATAAAATCCGAGGTCGGCGATTTGTACCTTACACCTTCAGTTTTTGGACTTGTGGTCTCGGGGAAGTTAGAAGCCACCGAGAGCCCGGAAACAAGCGTTCTGTTTTGTCTCTCAACGTCCAGCATCAAAACAAAAGACGAAATGTGTGAGCAGCATTTTCAGAACCCGCACAGCCGCACGAAGGACGGCCGTTATCAGGTTGAGCTACCTAGGTGGAGAAGGGAATATCTCCACACCCTTCAACAAAGGTCCAAATGGACGCGAAGAACCCCTGATCTTCAGCCTGGTGACTTGGTCATTCTCGTCGAGAAACGCCCAGCCATTGGCCACTGGCCTGTCGGCAGAGTCGTCGAAACCTGTCCGGGTAGAGACGGTGTTACGCGCTCGGTAGTTGTCAGGACTCCTTCCGGCAGTCACCTTACCAGAGCAGTGTCATCGCTTGTCCCCCTTTTTCTTCCCGAGGACAAGGAGTCCAAGGATAATTAAACTTTTAATTTTTGTCGTCTACCATGTTTTGGTAACTATTCATGTATTTATTTATTTCAGTAGGGTAACTGAAGGAAGCAATTAAATTTATTATTTTGTTAAATTTAAGTAATTATTTATCTTTTTATAAGCGATGCAGTGATCGTCTTCTTTCATCATTTGTCATTGTTATAGTTTTTCCACATGTGATGTTTATTATTTGTATGCTCCATAACTTAAGTTTTGTTTTCTTTATTTAAATTTAACCGGGTCAAATTTAGGTGGGCGGTTTGTTTGATGTAAACCCCCATAGCAGCCAACCTGTGACGTCATCACTTGGCTCACCATAGAGGTTGCCTCCATATATTCAGCTGCTACCTCCATGCAGTTCAAAAATGCTGGAGACCGTTAAAACCAAGGAACCAGGACTCCATTAGCAACTTCTAATGTATGCTGTGGACACCATGTGCATCCTTTTACCAAAGCACATAGCGTTGGCCATGGTCGAGTAGAGACCACAAGCAACCCGGAGAGCAACATGGAGGAGGAGGAAGAGAAGAAAGGACCCCACAGTGAGTAGCACAACTATCCCAACATGAGAGCCTACTCCTGCTTCAGCAGACCGCATGGACCAGACATCAATTTATTTTAATATAAACCCCCCTTTATAAACCTCAAAAACCACTAACACATTAACCAATATTATAACCCTTTTCGGCCACCCCCCACTCATAGAAACATGTAACATAATATTATTACACTTAATTTATTTCATATCCGTGCATACTTTCAAATATCCCGAAATACAGTCCACTCCATTCATGTGAATCAGCACCAGCATTACAGCGGTACGTTCATTCCCAATGGTATAGCACCTTGGGACAGCGTAGTGCAAACATATATATATATATATATATATATATATAGTCTTCTTTTAATTTAAATATAAACATATATTCAAATCTTCTACATTGTCTACCATTGTAAATAAATTTAAAAAAAAATTAACTTTTTCTAAAACTTAAATTGTTCTTTGCCTTCCTCACAAGCATCAAAGTTAATTGTACAAGACTTTTCTTCTGTTTGGATACCCACGGTGTTTACCGAGTTTTGTTTCAATATAACAAAATTTATTGTTATTTTGGGCACATTAATAATTTTTGCCCGAAGTATTCCCAGTAGGCACGCTGTACCCCAAGTCTCGTGGCAAAAAATCTAAATTCAAGGTTCTCGCGGGTATCGTGTTAACACGCTCATAAATGTCCTATATATATATATATATATATATATATATATATATATATATATATTTAACAGGGGTCACTTTCGATACCTAGTAATTGTTATCTAGAAAGCATGAAGGATTTTCTTAAAAAAATGTTTTCATGAGCGCAACCACAAGAACTGCAAACCATCGGAACGCGCTAATAAGATGGGATAGGCTCAAAGATTTGTTGATTATTTTGAAAAGAACTTTTATCCACGAGTTCTCGACATAATGGGCGAGCTTCCAGATAAACACTACAGCGGCACTAGTATTATCATATTTCTGTGGAAAAAACCAGGCCATTTCCCAAGCATAAGGCAGAGACGCACTTCTTTGCGACTACTGATAAACAATTCTTGTCTCTAAGGTTTAAATATGAAGTTTAAATTAAATTAAATTAATTCAAACTCAAAATAATGGATTTTTAAAATAAGACTTTATGTAAAAAAGGAAACGATATAAGTAACAGTAACCCACCAGATTACAGCCTTAGCGTGCTCTGGCTACAGAAATATCCACCATAATTCCCTGTACGAATAAGCACACACACCGTCTGCTACACACCACCAAATTCGTACCCTAAACTGAACATTCTTCCATAAAATACCGATGTTTCAGCAGCAGCCACAAATATCAGGAATTTTGCAGCGTCTGCTATACGAAACAAACTACGCAGGGACTCCAACCGATCCTTGTAGAGAAACTGATGCACCACGGGGATCAGAACCTACCTTAAGACTTGCAACAGCAGCACACGAGCACTCACCACCCTGCTTTCCAATAAGGACCCAACCCCGATGTGTAATGAGAATCGTGAGTTTCCGACACGCATCGCTCGCCTATAGATTTATTGTTATTGGGAAGGAGCTACAGCAAATATTTTCTACTGTGATACTCCAGACACTCAGCCGGGAATTAATTAGACAACGATCCATCCCTCGAGTCTGTTCGTTTTTTTATTTGTTTTTTTTTTATTTTATTCGGGCTTTGGTTTATTCATGGCTTTAATCGGGTTGCCTCTTTCAGCAAACAATGAACCTCCTGCAAAAGAAAAATAGATACTGCAATCAAGTAAAATATTTATTTACTATATTTACTGCAAAAAAACAAATCTACTAATAATAATGCTTATCACAATCAAGATTTGAATAAAATGGTATGATAGGATGTAAAATCGTAATATTTTGCTCTTAAAAGTGTAGCCATTTCTGTTGTAACATTAAATTTATGAAGTTCTATTATCGAAAATGTAAATAGTAAATTTAAATTTCCAAAGAGATACTATAAAAAACCGCCACTCCCTCTGTTTCTGGACTATTGACAGTAAACGCCAACCATTTTCATTATTGTTCGTTTTAAATAAAAAAACATATTATCATAACATTCGTAAGTTTTTTTTTTTAATGATTAAGAGCTTTAACATAAATATATCAATCCTTTTTAAAAAACAAGTACCATTTTTCGCCTTCTAATTACCGCGATTACTGCCTTTCTTTTAAAAATATTTAATATAATGTACAGTAATTCCAAAATCCTTCAAAACAACGATTCATTTATTTTTTAACCTTCCAGTAGTGGCGCCCCTTTTTGGGACATCCATAGTTGCGCTACACCTCAGAGGTGCAAACCCCACTTCACGCGGAAAAATGTGCCTCAGCAACGTGATTACATTGCTATTTGAGAGAAATAGTAGAAAACTGGAGACTTGATAACAAAACAACACTTTTGTTTTTGCGGGAGACATAAGAAACCAACGTTTTCGTTTAAATAAAATCATATCATGTTCGATATGAAATAAAATATTAATATAAAATGTGAAATTGAATAATCAATCCATCTTTACGTCTAAACCCGGCCATACTTAAAAACACTCTACTGTTATTGGTATAAGTGCCAAATTTCTGATTCTTTTAAAAAAAGGATCATGTTCCATGACTACACTATTACTATGTACTGTTAGTGGAATCGTAATAAACTTTTCGTTAAAATATATAACATGTGTTACATACCAGGTTATCCTATATACATGAAACATGTCCAAATATATAAAATATGAATATGAAATATGTCAATAAAATATAAGATATGTATATAAAATATGAATATAAAACACAAGTACCTAGCAGTTGAAGACCAATTTTTACTCCTCTCATTTATTCTAAGATCCAATAAACTCACCCACATACTCATAGATGCTAGCATAGTGAGATAGAGAGCGAAAAGTTTAAATATCTCATATATTTAAAACTTACGTGATTTCTGGCGTGGCACCTGAGAGGTGACGAGGCCTGCCCTTGACAATGATGAGTTCACAAAAATGCGTCAATTCGACTGGCCGGTGGAAAAACGGAAATCCAGAAGATACTAAAATGGAGAGCCCGCCAAAACACGGCTGCCAACCGTGATAGGAAAATTAAAAAAATTATGGACCTCTCAGGTGCGCGCCACTAACGGAGGGTTAATACAACCAAAACGTTACCATGTTTAACACAGTGTGCCCTAAAAACATGTTGACACTTGGGACAAACAGTTAATCACATTTACACATCACATGTTTTTTTGAATACAAAAACCAAACAATGTCTATCGCTCTTGGACGATGAAACGCCGATATTGCTGGATTCATGCCCATTGAGAAGCATTGCTAATCCAGTGACTCAGCATATGTGGTAACTGAGGAATATTAAAATTTGAGCGACCGGGGCTTTCTTTCTATTGTCGGCTCTAGGTAATCACTTGAATTTAACATGATCGGCTGAGGTCTAAGGCTATAAACGTTCCAAGCGATCCGCTATGATCTACCCCAGGCATCTTCTTGCATTCCAAGTGAACCGGTATGGTCTACCCCAGGCATCTTCTTGCATTCCATGTGATCCGCTATGGTCTACCCCAGGCATCTTCTTGCATTACAATTGATCCGCTATGGTCTACCCCAGGCATCTTCTTGCATTCCATGGGATACGGTATGGTCTACCCCAGGCATCTTCTTGCATTCCAAGTGATCCGGTGTGGTCTACCTCAGGCAGCGTTTTGCATTCCATGGGATCCGTTATGGTCTACACCAGGCATCTTCTTGTATTCCACGTGAACCAGTATGGTCTACCCCAGGCATCTTCTTGCATTCCGTGGGATCCGGTATGGTCTACCACTGGCAACCACTTCCATGCCATTTGTCTAGCTAGGTCAGCCCCTGGCAAACACTTGCCATTCATGTGATCTGCTTAACTGTCGAGCTCGAACCCACTAGTACACTATGGCGTGGTTGGGACACGTCCACTTCATCGACAAGAAGACTTCCTGTAATAGTCTGCTTAGTGCAAATGCAATTAACGTCAATCAATAAATTTTACTAAGTTTTGTAGGCTTGAGATACAAATCAATATTTCATAAATGTATCCATTCCTTTGGCTTCAGGGCATTGGCTTTACATTTGGCCTTTAGGCGGTGAAATATGGCCGACGATAGCTGAAGAGATCGCCTCTGATAGATTGTTATTAATTACTCGAAAACACAGAGGCCAGCCTTTCTGCCCTTTTAGGGTTACGAAGGGAAGAGGAAAAAAAAAAAAACTCAATAACTCCTCCGTGAAGATGGATGTCTGGCGTAGCTCCACGAATTGTAGGTGCAACAAATCTCCCGAACGGCCCTTCAAAAAACCCTCGCCTTGTTGTAATATCAGGAAAACTCCGTGATATAGAACTGTGAAGGCATTAGTCTAATTGGATTCCAGGAGAGAAGCCGTTCTTTATTTCCCCAAGGGGGAGGAAAAAACCGCTTCTCTATTGCGTGATCGGGCTCCGTCACAGGTTCCGGTCAGCGGTGATTAACTGTTACTTGTAGCAGCAATGTACTATACCATTTTGTTGAAATAAATGCTGTTATATTGATTGTACTTGAAGTAAAGCCTCCGACATGAAAGCTATTCCAAGAAAATATGGCTCTTCAGAATTTGCTAAATCAACATAGATAGTGTCAGGGGTAGATCAAAGGGGTCAAATAAGAGTGCACCCACATTGGTCCCGACCCGACCCAATCCGATCCGTTGCAATGATCACTGATTCTCGGTCTTTCAAACTTTTTTGTTTCGAGACCGATATCACCGTCGCATAATGGCGTCAAACGACATACTTTGTTTCAAAAACGTCTACAGCCTCTACATCTTAACCAATTTTAATGCATTTTTTTTAAATGAAAGCTAATTAAATTGAGAACAATATTGTTTAGTCACATTTTTGTTTTTTGTTTCCCTTGTTTATTAAAATAGTTTTTTTACAGGTGCATCTTAATTCTCATTCATTAATGCTCTTTGTCATCAAGGTCATTAGCACCGGGTTATCTATATGTTTCTACCATTCTTAAACATCCATGGCAGAGCAGGGAATTTCTTCAATGGGCTCTGAAATAATAAAAAGTCCGAGTCACAGGAACTGCATCATCTTAGCACGTTTTCATTACTTCTTATCCCTGAAGTAATTTGGAAAGCTTTGAATAGGTATACTTAATATTTAGTACCATAAAAAACTTTAAACACCTACTTTCATAAAGTCCTGAAGATAAGTGAGATTTAGGCGCTATTATGTAGTGCACACATTTTTTTTTTTTTTTTTTATTTCGTATTTATTTATTTGAAATCTGTACAGATAACAGTACAATGATCAAGTATGTTGATACAGATATTATGTACAAGTTGATAAAACTGACAAAAGTAAAAAATAATTAAAAATACAAAATTTGGAAGAAGCCAACCATTGTTGGCACTTCCAGAGGTGTCTCAGTAAATATTTTATTGATTATAAAAAGATCAGGCAAGTAAATGGTCTCGAGGCCACTGTCTCTTGAGCCGCCTGGGGGGATTGTCTGGATGGGATTGGGATGATAAGGATTGACCTTCAGGATTAGGATGGTGAGACAATTTGGAGTGGAACGTTTGGAAACGGGTTTTAGCGAGGTCTAGGACAAATGGGATGTTGAGGTCATTGTGAAGGGTTTTGTTGGATACATAAAAGGGGGCATTTACAATTTTACGGAGGACTTTTGATTGGAATGCCTGTATTCTGTTGATGTTGGATGGTTTTACAGATCCCCAGAGTTCAAGTCCGTATGTCCATATTGGCCGAATGATTGTTTTGTATATCGTTAGTTTGTTCTGTATTGATAATTTAGATGAGGGTCCAAGGATTCGTCTAAGTAGTCCGTATCGTTTGTTCAGTTCTTGTCTTTTCAGTCTCGTGTGAGGGTTCCATGTCAGTCGGCTGTCAAGGTATAATCCTAGATATCGAACCTCGCTGGATACTGGTAGTGGAGTGTTTTTGAGGTAGACTGTAGGACATGATCTCCGGTTTAGGGTGAATGTAACCTGTTTACATTTTTCAGGGTTGATTTTAACTCTCCATCTTTCACTCCAATGCTGAATAGCGGTAAGATGTTCCTGCAGGTGTTGGGATGCTACTGAGAGATCAGGGGAAGTTGATAGGATGGCAGTATCATCTGCGTAGATGGTCAGTAAGGTATGAGGGTGTGTAGGAATATCCGCAGTGTAAAGGAGGAAAAGGAGAGGACCAATAATATTCCCTTGAGGGACACCATCGTTTATGGGGCAGGTCGGGGAAAGACTTGTACCTTGTTTAACTTGAAAGGATCTGTTTGAAAGGTAGGATTTGAGGATAAGGAAATAGGTGTGAGGAAGTATAAGCATTACTTTGTAAAGTAATCCCGGGTGCCAAACCCGATCGAATACTTGAGCAACGTTGAGAAAGGCACTCGTGCAAAAACTCTTACGTTCAAGCGAGGAGGATATTAAGTCTACAACTCGTAAACACTGTTGTATGGTGGAATGCTGGGAGCGGAAACCAAATTGGTGGTTGGGGATTTTCTTCGAGGATTCTATGATAGGAAGGATTCTTTTGTAAAGGAGTTTTTCAAATATTTTGGACATTAACGGTAGAAGGCTGATTGGTCGATAGGAAGAAGGGCAGTCGGGAGGTTTAAAAGGTTTGGGAATAACAATAATAACTGAGTGTTTCCAGGGGTTCGGGAAATGGGTTGTTCTAAGGATCGAGTTCTACATGTATGTAAGGAATATAATGGCCTTCTGGGGGAGGTTTTTGAGAATTGCGGAGGTGATGAGGTCATAACCGGGAGATTTCTAGGGAGGTGTTTGATGATGTATTTTACTTGGGACGGATGGAAAGCTTTGGGAGGGAAAGACAAAGGCAAAGGAGAATTCAGGTAGTCTACGATATCTTCATCATGGGAGGGGTTCGTTTGAGGATTAGGGGAAAATGCTGAAGTAAGGTGTGTGGAGAGAAGGAGTGCCTTTTCTTCAACACTTCTGGCCCAGGACCCATCGCTGCGTTTGAGTGGAGAAGGAATTTGGTGAAACCTGAGGATTTTACGAGTGACTGTCCACAAAGAACAGTCTTGTGTAGAGAGGGATGAAAGGTATTCGTTAAAGGATTCTGAACGGAATTGAGATATTGAAGATTTTAGTTGTCGCGTCAGTCTGTTGTATGCGTTTCTGTCGGAGGGATAGCGTGATCTTGGCCCGACGCTTGGCTGCAAGAAGTTCTTGGATGTGGGTTGGAAGTTGCAGTTTGGGTGAAGGAGGTAACCTTGTCCTTGGTCGGCATGAATTGCGGGCACTGTCCTGAATGGCTTTAGAAAACAATTCAGTGGCTTTGTCTAGGTCTGAAGGGGTTTTTAGGGATACGGTTAGGTCTATGGAGCGCTCTAGGTTGAGCTGAAATGATTGCCAGTTGATAGGACCGGGTGTAAGGGTTGGTTGTAGAGGACGGGGTACAGCGGATGAGAAGAGGGTTAGAAGGATCGCAGAATGGTCCGACGATAGGTCGAGGAGCGAATCAACAGAAGTCGCTATACCTCCCAAGCCAGAGGAGATGAAGAAATCGACTAGGTCAGGATTGCGGGATGGATCAGTTGGCCAGTATGTTGGTGTGTTAGGTGATATAGGGAGATAATTCTGGGAATTGAGGATATCATAAAGGATTCTGCCACGGGAGTTAGCTAAACGGCTTCCCCACATGGGGTGTTTCGCGTTGAAATCACCCCCGGTGAGGAAGCGGGGACCAAAGGTTTGGAATATTGAGAGGAATTCAGGATGGTAAATGGTATGATTGGGAGAACAAAACACTGCGGATAGTATGATGTCAAAGGGAGAAAGGGAAAGAGATATGGAAGTTACCTGCGGCTTGCTGAAGCGATGCTGGACTCTTGATGGTGTTTGATCTGGTTCTTGATTAGAATCAGAGTGCCATGCTGCGCCAGAGATGGATGGTCGGTTCGATAACAGGAGTAATCCTTGACACCGAATGACATTGATTTTTTCAGGTGTGTCTCCGTTATTAGTGCAATGTCAATATTTTTGTCAGTTAGTAAAAGTGTCAGTTCTTGTCGTCTTGTAGTAAGTCCATTGGCATTCCACAAAAGAATTGAGAGATGCGTATTATGGAAGTGTTGCATTCTGGGTAGAATATCAATAGACGGAAAATCGTACCAGGAAATCGCTAACAGAAACTCTCTCTCTCTCTCTCTCTCTCCCCCCCCCCTCCCTCTCTCTCTCTCTCTCCCTCCCTCCCTCCCTCTCTCTCTCTTTCCCCCCCCCTTCTTTTTCCCCCGCTGGACCTTAGGGTAATCCCCATACCAGCGGTACAACCAATTTGTAACCTTTAAATTTTGAATCCTCGACTCATTAGTTCTAAGGGGACCCGGTCATCGCCTCTGCGACTCACTCGTGTCTGCCGAGGCTAGGAGCCTGGGTCCTAAGTACATTCCACACGTTCCTCACATACAATGTCAGGGAAGTGCAGATTCCAAAATAACATTTTAATTCTTTTCGTATTTCACTCATCGGCAAAAATAAATAAGGGGATCCCGCAATTGAGACGCCACCGCCTCTGGTCAGTGGGGCCTCAATAAGCTTTATACTAAATTACAAGGTAAGAAACTTTGCACTATAATGCAACACAATAAAATAACTATAAAATTTAATATCATATTATTTACATAAAATTTTGTTACTCATGTTCCGCCAGTTCTTTCTTCCTCTTAAAAATGCGGACTGCAAACCTCGAAAATGCCTTGACATAGATTATTTCACTTATAATTTCCGAAACCTCAGCATTGTCCCACGGTAAGGCATCTTCGGAGGTATGAGTGCTTCCTCTCGGAGGGTTTTATGAGCTTCCGTGTCCACTGTGTCCCGTGGAAACGCATTTCGCAATATATGCCCTATTGTTTCTTCAGCAGTCAATGTATGCTCTCCTTCAACAAGGAAGGCTGTGAAGAAGTTCTTTGGCGATATTTTACCAGACACAATCCTGTACGGTAAGCCCCAAGGACTCGTGCATTTCTCTAGAGCTTCACTCCAAGACTGCTTCTTCGCCTGCATTACTTCCATCTTGAATTTCCTCCTCATTTCCTGGTACACCAACCGGAGTCGATCTCTTCTAGCCTCATTTCTTTCCCGCTGGTATTCACGCCGGGCTTTGTATGTAGCCTTCTTTAATTTATTTATGTTTCCATTCCACCATGGAATTCCTCTCCTCCTTCTCCTTACAACAGGCAACACCTCTGCACTCGCGTTCTGAATGGCAGTCGTAACATCACTAGCCATGTCCTCCACGTTGTCAGTTCTATATTAAAACGTCATATGCCAGCTTAGGTTTTTTAATAACCCGTTCCAATCAGCTCCTTTTAGTGACATCCTATGACTACTTGTCTCATAGATACTGCTTTCCATTCTGAGCTCAAAATAGATAGCACTATGATCACTTGTAGTCCATTCCTGCACCCTCCATCCAACAAGACGGTCAGCCAGGACTGGGGTACAGAGCGTAATATCAATATGCGAAGATCCCCGTTGGTTATAAAAAGTTGGGCCTGCAGTTGGATCATTCAATAAAAATAACCCTTTATTGCATAGAAAATCTTCAAATTTTCTTCCTTTCACATCCGTTTTTGCTGAGCCCCAGAGTATCGAATGAGCATTAAAATCGCCCATTATTATTATACTTCCTCTCAATTTCTCCAGCACCCTTTCAAGCTCCTCCAAGACCTGACCAAAAGGGACAGAATATTTTGCATAGACTCCCACTATATTAAAATTTAGACCTGAGGTCTCCACATTCGCCACTGCAAAAAGTTTTGTTGTTAAGTCCCTTCGGGCAGTTACTAGAAGGGTACTGTTTACAAAGACAAGGGCGCTTTCAGGCACTTCTTGAAGGTTGTGTCCAGGACAAGAGACCCACCGATGTCTAGTAGCAACATCATTCACCTTCCCCCTGCTCGTTGGGGGCTCCTGAATGGCCGCCATATCCACCCCACTCCAAGTAGCTACTTGAAGGAATTCCGCGAGGGCTAACGGGCTTTTACAAACATTATGATGAGCAATTTTTATTTTCATTGTATTGTAGTTAAACATCGTCATATTGCATTTGGTTCCTTAGCCTCTCTATTGACCTTAAATATGACGTGCATTCCTTCCACGTGGCTGGGTGGTCCGACTTTGTATTAATTCTATCGCAGTTAACACATTTGGGGTTACCTGATTCTTTTTGGAGTTGACAATCGCTTACTGCATGACCTCTATTCCCACAATAGGAGCATGTTACTGCTTCTGCCTTACAAAACTTCATGGCCAAATCCTTGGCATTTATTGCAACGAGTTATGCCTAGCCAGTCTTTTACATTATAAGACTCCCAGTCCAGTGAGACTCTACCATCCATTCGAAGCTCCTTTCGAGCTGCTGGGCTGACCTCCACAACCCAATTTACCGTCGCCTGTCCTCTTGGGCCGTGCCTAAAAATTGGCTTGAATGTTTGGCTCCCTCTGTCCAGTTATCTGTTGTATAACTTCCAGAAGGTCTCCGTCAGGGTTTGTTCGTCATACTCCGCCGGAACATCGTATATGATTAGACGCGGCCTCTTCTTTGCTGGGATTTTAGCATCCATGCCTAGTTCTTTAATTTTACTTGATGCAGCAATCTTTTGGGCACCTTCTTTTGTTTGCGTCTGAATCAACACTCCCTTTGTGGTTCGGATTACGTTTCGGATCTTAATCCCCTCGTTCGCTGGTGCTATCGTCTGCTGGATTCCCTTCTGCAAATCGCCAGCAGTGGGGAACTTCTACTTTGCCTTCTCTGTAGCTGCAATAAAAACAGTCCCCTGTGACTTGGAAGGCTTCGGTGTCTGCTCCTTGAGTTTCTGTGCGTATGAGGCAGTAGCCTGAGTAGTCTCCACCTGTAATTTCTTGATCTGGTCAGATACAGCATCCTCTACAATGATTTTCAGGGATTCAAGGGTAAATTTCTCCTTTGGCTCGCCAGTCATGGGACCCTCCTCAGTGTATTTACATCTTAACGCAGTTACTTCACCAGTCAATCTTGCATTCTCCATAATTAATTTATTACAATTTTGGGCTATTTTCCTCACGGCCTTTTCTATCACTTCTAAAACCGTTTTGCTTATTTGCTTCGCCTGTCCCTCTCCCTTTAGTAGATATGTATTTAAATTATCAATTATGTGCTCATTACTCTCCTGAATTTCTTTATAATCTTCCTGGCCAAAAGTATCATCACTCTCCCGCGTGCGTTTTTGCTTCTTCGGTATTGGAACATCATGAGCAGGACTGCTATAGACGAAAAGCGACTGGCTGACGTCAGTGGGCGAGGCTAGTGCAGTATTTGACATCCCTACTAGCGGGAGTTCTACCTCAGTGTCCCTGAACAGCTGACTAGTTGAGCCAGGTGGTGATCTTGAGAATCGACTCCTAGGTTTAAAAGGGTTTCCATCTGAGGTTTTTTGCATTTTTGCGTCTTGAATTCAACAAGTGTCTGTCTGTTGTAGAAGTGCAGTGTTATTTTATCCAATGTTTTTTTCCCCCCAGAAATGTATTTTAAGTGTTACTTGTTGCAAGTTTTATTACCTCATAAACATGAAATACGCTTTTTCAGCTTGTGAAGATTTATATTAATAAGTAATACTAGTACTATTTTGAATTTACAACACCTTATTATATTTTAGAACTGTTAAAAACCAATCCTAAGCCTATTTAGGAGGTTATTTCTCAAAAGTGGATTATTTAAATTTAATAAGACAATTTACAGTTTAAGGAGAGCAGTATAGATGATTATAAAACTTCAAAGAAATTATAGGATGGGTTTAAATTAAAATTTCTTCAAGTTGCTTAAAATCACAGAAACAAATTCTCATCAGCTAATTGTCTAAAATAAAAGTTTAAAGTCTACCAAAATGCATATACTTGTGGCTAAGTGTGAGTTGATTACCTATGAGGAAATAATTTAAACTATTGTAAAGAGTCTATAATTAAATTTATTAGAGGATACTCTAGAGACAATTTCAATACTTGAGATTTCCCTATAAATATAATTAATTTCAGCTCTAATTATGATATATAATGATACAAAGGAAAGAATGTTACTGAGATTTAAGACTATATTCTAAATTCCACATCAGAATATAATTAGAGTGTTATTCTGTAGAGTAGTAGTGTCAAGCATTCCGTGTGAGACACAGCGTTCAAAACAGCTCCGCCTTTTACATCTAAAAAACAGTGTTCAGTGGCCATATTTTCTCACGAAAATTGGCACAGTGGTGGACGTATACGTAGTGTATACGTGTGTGGAATATCGCTCACCAAAGTGCAACCATTCTCCTGGAATCCGTGAGTAAACATTGAATTTACTCAGTTAAATCGAGCCCTCGCTACTAGAAGTCCTAGTGGTGGGGGACTTGCCTGTGGTGACTCGCATCTATAGCTAGAGTCCACAGTGCCCCTGCAGCTCAGGAGATACTTTTCCCGCTAAGGACTTCTCTCTCTCCTACTTTTTCAGCCAGCCAGCTTGGCTCAAGAGTCAGCGCACTCGACTCCAATCGAAATATTCAGGGATCGATCCTCGCTCCCTCATTTATATTTTTTTTTTTACTTTTTATTTTTCCTCATTTCTTCTAAATATTTTTTATAAGCCAAGTGATGTCAAACATGGAGTCTAGCGACCAGCTAACATTTATTGACTCCACTTCAGCACACGAAAGCAATAAAAACACCCAAGTCAGACGAAAAAGACTCAGGAAGAGAACATCGTCAACATTATCACCGAAAGCAAAACAGTTAAGGGAGACAACCACTAGCAAAGAAAATGTTAAGCCTTTAGCTTTACCTACAAACAGCCGTGCACAAATCCATCCAGCAGAAAATAAACCACCTAATATTTACATAAGAAAAATAAAGGACTTTAAATCACTTGCCACGAAGCTGCAAAACGTTGCTGGTGAAGAATTTAAATGTCGGGCTCGTTTCAACGATATTGTCATCAGCGCAGACAATAGTGATGCCTATCGAAAAATTATAAAATTTCTAAACTCAATTGAAGCTGATTTTCACTGTTATCAGTTGCCAGAGGAGAAATCCTACCGTGTTGTCATTCGAAACCTTCACTATTCAACACCAACAGAAGACATTAAGAAGGAGCTTACAGAACTTGGATACAGCGTGAAGAGAGTCACAAATGTGCTACATCCCATCACTAAAGCACACCTTCCCCTTTTCTTTGTTGATCTCGAAAAGACGGAAAAAAGTCGAGAAATATTCAGAGAGGAATTTCTGCTGTATACGAGGATCAATGTCGAAGAGCCTCGTCGCCGGAAAGGTCTAACTCAGTGTTTCAAATGTCAGGAATACAATCACACACAGGGATACTGTAGCCACGCTCCTAAATGTGTGAAATGCGGCGAAGAGCATAACTCGAAGGACTGCACTAAATCTGCAGAAATCCCAGCTTCCTGTGCGAACTGTGGTGAAAATCACCCTGCCAACTACCGAGGATGTCAGGTGTACAGAACTCTCCGCGCACTGAAGTCACACAGAGAGCGCTCAAGATCCAGAGTGACCAACGCATACCAGACATCGACTACAGAGACTACCCGAAAAGATGCTTCAAGTCATCGCCCTCCACCATTGCATCAACCATCGAAGACTACGCTGTCTCCACCTCATCGGCCAAACGTTTCGTACGCCTCTCTTCTCTCTTCAACCTCCAAACAACCACAAAACAAATCCTTTCCAACCCTTCAAAAGGAAAAACCATTATCCACACCTTCTATTCCCACTTTTATTCAACCCTCAACCTCCCAGATAAATGATTTCCCTAAAAATGTTGAACAAACTCCCAAGACACCTAATCCTCCAAAACCACAAGACCCATTCACTATCATGTCCGCATTCCTCAACAAACTAGAAACCTTGATAACCCCTCTTATTTCCCTTATTACTTCCCTTATAACCGACCTTCTACCTAAACTCCTAAAATGATTCCATCCCTTAATACTTCTCTCACCATACTTCTATGGAATGCAAACGGACTTACAACACGACGACTCGAACTGGAACTTCTACTCACAGAAAAGGACATCGACATTGCACTGATAACGGAAACCCACTTACTCAACAAACACCATTTTTCAGTCCCAGGATACGCATCTTACAGGGCCGATCATCCATCTGTAGCCCACAACGGAGCAGCTGTCCTTGTGAAGAACTCAGTGGCTCATTTTCTTCACTCCACAATCTCGACAGACAATATTCAGGTAAGTTCAATATCCCTTTCCCTTTCCCCTCACAATTTCATAACATCGGCTGCATATTTTTCCCCTAATAGTACCATCCACCATCCTGAATTCCTTTCACTATTCAAATCCTTTGGTCCTCGCTTCCTCATAGGGGCTGATTTCAACGCAAAACATCCCAGATGGGGAAGCCGTCTCACAAACTCCCGTGGCAGAATCCTATACGACATCCTTCAATCCCAAAACTACCAATCCATTTCCACAAACACTCCCACCTACTGGCCAACAGATCTCTCTCGAACTCCAGACTTGGTCGATTTCTTTATCTCTTCTTGCCTAGGAAGTATATCCTACTCAGTGCAGTCACTGCTTGATCTATCCTCCGATCACTCAGCCATTCTCCTTAAGCTAGATACCGTTCCTCAACGTCGTGCCCAGTATCCTAGCCTCATCCAAGGTCCTAACAACTTGGAATTATTTCAAGAAATCCTTACCGCTTCCATTGACCTCACTGTCCCCCTCAAAACCCCATCAGATGTCGACACTGCCGTTCTTATGTTCACTAAAGCCATCCAGGACAGTGTGACAAAATCATGTAGACTAAGAACACACATCCCTTTCCATCCCAAACCTCAGCTTCCAGACCACATCCAGGACTTTCTAACCGCCAAGCGCCGAGCAAGAGCTCTCTGGCAGAGAACCCGCTATCCCTCTCACCGTACCTCCTTCAACAAACTCTGTCGAATTTTAAAACAGGCCCTTTCCGAATACCGATCAAAAGCCTTCAATGATTATCTTCAAACCCTATCCACAAAAGATAATTCCCTCTGGACTGCTACCCGTAAAATCCTAAAATTTCATACCGTTCCTCATCCTCTCCAACGCAGTGACGGCAGCTGGGCAAGGAGCGATGAAGACAAGGCCGAAGTTTTTGCCGCACATCTCGAATCCACTTTTTCTCCGCACCCAAATACAAATTCTATCCACGACCAGCTGGTTCACGACTACCTTGACCACCCTCTTCCCCTCTCCCCTCCTCCCAAAGCTTTTCATCCTGCAGATGTAAAATACATCATTAAGCATCTCCCCAGAAAATCCCCTGGGTACGACCTTATTACATCCCTCATCCTAAAAAACCTACCCCAGAAAGCCATAATCTTCCTTACCTACATCTTCAATTCAATCCTAAGAACTACTCATTTCCCCAAACCATGGAAACACTCAATAATAATTCTTATCCCAAAACCTCCAAATACACCATCCTCCTATCGCCCTATAAGCTTACTCCCAATCATGTCCAAAATTTTTGAAAAACTTTTCCTGAAGAGAATCCTTCCCATCGTTACATCCTCCAATTCCATTCCTGACCACCAGTTCGGTTTCCGCTCCCGGCACTCCACCATCCAACAATGCTTTAGCGTTGTTGACACAATATCCTACGCGCTTGAATGTAAAAACTACTGCACGAGTGCCTTCCTCGACGTCGCCAAAGCGTTCGATCGGGTTTGGCACGCGGGGTTGTTATACAAAGTAAAGCGTATTTTACCTCACACATACTACCTCATCCTTCAATCCTACCTCTCGAATCGTTCCTTTCAAGCAAGGTCTGGTACTACCTTGTCCTCCTCTCGACCCATATCCTCAGGCGTCCCACAAGGCAGCATCCTAGGTCCTGTCCTTTACCTCCTGTACACGGCAGATATCCCCACTCATCCGACTACCCACATTACGACCTACGCCGATGATACAGCCATCTTTTCCTCTTCCCCTGATCCCTCTACAGCTTCCCAGCAACTACAGGAGCACCTTGAGTCTGTCGAGAAATGGTGCAACTTGTGGAAAATTAAAGTGAACCCCGAAAAATGCTTTCAAGTTACATTCACTCTTAATAGGAGCGCCTGCCCTCCTGTATTCATTTGCAGACGTCAACTCCCTGCATCGAATGAAGTACGTTACCTGGGACTTCTACTAGACAGCAGACTCACATGGAACCCACACACACGACTGAAAAGGACCTACTTCAAAGCTTACGACACAAAACAAACTTACAATTTACAAAACTATAATCAGACCTATCTGGACTTACGGACTCGAATTATGGGGAACAGCAAAACACTCAAACATACAACGAATACAAGCATTCCAATCCAAAGTCCTTCGTAGAATAGTCAATGCTCCCTTTTATGTCTCCAACAAAACCCTACACAACGACCTTAATATTCCTTTCGTAAACGACCTCGCCAAATCCCGCTTCCTGACGTTTCATTCCAAATTGTCATCCCACCCAAATCCTAGAGGTCAATCCCGTTCCACTCAGATCCACCCTAAAGACCTTCCCAGGAGGCTTAAGAGACTTTGGCCCCGTGACCAGCTACGATGACAGCAGTCAAAAACAGCACAGATTGTTTTAATATATTAGGAAGTGCCGATAATGTTTGGCTCCTTCCATATACTATTGATTGACATGTGTACTTAGACCAGCACAATTAATTATTGTACTAATAATTGTACAGATTTTAAATAAACATGAAAAGAAAAAAAAAAAAAAAAAAAATTCTGTAGAGTAGCCTATTACTTAACCTATACCATGCAATTCCTTCAGAGTAAATACACATGCAATAAAAGAATTAATCCTAAAGTCTAATTTAAATAAAACATTATATATATATCACACAAGTTAAAAATAATTTAAATAAAACTATGCACATGCAATAGATAAAATGCTAAAAATAAATGTTTTTTTTTTTTCCTTTATAAAATATTTACAATTTCTTAGTGTCT
>OX328123.1:147965516-148035774 GCA_946811695.1 Gonocerus acuteangulatus | reverse complement strand
AAACCGTCTCGAAAATCATATACCATTCAGTTTTCAAGGGTTGAAGTGGGCAAGAGTAAATTAGGCGAGCAAACCGTCTCGAAAATCATATACCATTCAGTTTTCAAGGGTTGAAGTGGGCAAGAGTAAATTAGGCGAGCAAACCGTCTCGAAAATCATATACCATTCAGTTTTCAAAGGTTGAAGTGGGCAAGAGTAAATTAGGCGAGCAAACCGTCTCGAAAATCATATACCATTCAGTTTTCAAGGGTTGAAGTGGGCAAGAGTAAATTAGGCGAGCAAACCGTCTCGAAAATCATATACCATTCAGTTTTCAAGGGTTGAAGTGGGCAAGAGTAAATTAGGCGAGCAAACCGTCTCGAAAATCATATACCATTCAGTTTTCAAGGGTTGAAGTGGGCAAGAGTAAATTAGGCGAGCAAACCGTCTCGAAAATCATATACCATTCAGTTTTCAAGGGTTGAAGTGGGCAAGAGTAAATTAGGCGAGCAAACCGTCTCGAAAATCATTAAGGAATTATTTTAGCCGGAGAGTGTGGAAAAATAATAAACATTTGGAGGAAATTTTAAATGTTTACTATTCATTCAACATTGTTATTGCTAAACATTTCTCGTGTCGGGGAAGTTAGGAATATAAACCAGGGGTCGAAAATAATTGTTAACTTTTATTTTAAAAAAGTATTTTTTTTTAATTTTTACTTTTATTTTCATTTAAAAAAGTAAAAGTTATAAAATTACTTTTTAGGTTTAAACATTTATTGATTTTTTTAAACTGTTATTTTTCAACTTAAAAAATACAAGTTTTAAAGTAATTGTTCTTAAAATAGGAAAAAGTTTAAAGGAATAAATCAAAGCTACTAATGTTTATTATTTGTTTTGTATCAACATATATATTTCAATAAATAAATAAAAATAAATTTTTAAACAAAGAACATTTCAAATATTTTTAAGTATTAATTCAATTTCTATAATTTTTTATCCTGTAAGTTTGTGTAATTTAGATTATATCTATAATCATAAGTATATAATAAATACTTTAGATATATAAGTATAGTATATAATATATGAGTATACCGTATATACTTTGTAGTATGTATTATATACTATAAAGTATATAATATATACTTTAGGATTGAAAAGGGTATTTTAACACTTACTTGAGTGGCTAGGTTTCCGTGAAGGATATGTGACAGTTAATATACATATCGAAGTGTATATTTTCTTTCTTCCCAGTATTACGGTTATTGTAAACCAACGAAACTCTAAAATTCTTGATTAAAATACTTAAAATTTTTATTTCACGTTAAAAGAAAAATAAAAGTATTACTTTATCTTTTATTTTCATGTTCACTTTTAAAAATTTTAAAGAAAAGTTATTGTTTTTTACTATTATTTTTTAACTTATAAAATAAAAGTTTTCATTTATTTTATAAGTTAAATTTAAACTTTTTCGATAAAAAAATAACTGTTTTGATCCCTAATATGAACTTGTGAGCATTTGCAGCACGGAAAGAGTTTTTAAACGTCCGACTCGCGAGAACTGAGACATCTTAGCGCAATTTCATAATTCTGTACCCTGGTGTCATTTGGAACGCTTGGTTTGAAAACATTAATATTTTGTGTAAAATATAAACGCTAACTCGAAATTAAATCTGGAAAAAAGTGAGTTTTAAGGCACAATTATTCAGAGAAAATATACAGTAGAGGAAATTACTAACACAACCATTAACTGGCAAATTCGCTTCACTGTAAACAAAGAAAGCAATCAAAAGCTGTGAAAAACACACACACACAAAGTACTGTACAGCTCATCGAAAACAATACTTCCAAGCTTTAAGCTCTTATTTCTTCAAGTAAGATCGCTTAGTCGAAACTTATTAAAGAACCAATGTTGTAGAGAATTTAGTTAGCTTTGGAATGGGAACCTTCCATTCGCCACGATCTTAAAACGGTTTTCGAGATATTTGAGATAATATACGAAAATCCCCAAGATACTGGTATCGCGCTAAAGAAGGTTTCGTTGGCTTTCCTCCATTAAAAACAAACCATATAAAGAATACCTGAGAGCCTATTAAAGCCAAAAAAATAAGCGGTACAATTGTTTCGGGCCAATGTCCTCCAAAAACTATATTTCTGTGGACGGAAACTGCTCGTTAACGAATCTGACCTTTCAAATAAGATGTTATTTTCAACTTTTTTTCTGTATTAATTTCTGTTTTTTTTTCTTGCCATTTTAGCTGAAGAAGGCTACCAAAGAGTAGCCGAAACGTCCAAAATATAGATTTTTTTACAAAAATCGTATTGAGGTTTCTTTAGCCAAATCCCAACTATTCCATCTTTGCTTATCACCGGCTAACTATCTAATCTTCAAGATGTTATTGTTGTACCAATTTTTCAACTATCCGTATTGCCGTGTCTTATGAAATTTTATTCACTGACTGTTGTCATCGCACAGTGTGGCAAATGACCGATCTAAGAGAGCGAAATTCCGATCAGCCATGGTCGTTTTTGTAATCGAATGAAACACTAAAAAGAGATTAATTAATTAATTAATAACAAAACAGACAAACAAAGCATTTCTCCTATTTACGCTGATATTTTTCACAAACTCTCCCGACCTCCCACCTAGTATTTTCCCATGCCCCTTGTGTATCCTTCCATTAACACCTTTTTCTCCTTTCCTGTCATAAAATGTCATAAAACGCTTTTGATCCGTACCGACCTCCTCCCACCACCTGTTTTGTTTTCAGTTACATATACCCTAGAAGATCCCAGTTTTCTTATATACTTTCACTATGGTTACTGAAGGGTTATCTTTGGTCTTCCTCTGCCTCCTGGCACTTTCATTGGTATGTAATATCTTATTTCTCTGTTGAAAATTAATTAATATTATTATTAGCACCTATTTACTTGTACACACCTCAATAAATTTTTTTGTTTTTATGTTTCTATTGATTTTATAGATCTAATTTCTAGATATACACTAATGTTCACTTTACCTGTTTATTAATAACATAATTGTTCTAATAATTTAACAACAAATTGTTCTTTTATAATAAGTTGTATTGTATTTATAGACCTGTCATTTATCTTATTGATAAACCTTTTTTCTGTGTATTAATTTCTGTTTGTTCTTTGTTTCTTGTCATTTTAGCTGACGAAGGCTACCAAAGAGTAGCCGAAACGTCCTGAATATAGATTTTTTACAAAAATCGTATTGAGTTTTTTTTTAGCCGAATCTCAACTATTTCCTGTTTGCTTAAAAATAGATAAGTAGTGAACAATCAGAGCCATTAAAGATTGAATTTGGACAAGCAAAGCTTTAACCTTAGCTTTAATTTTTGCAATTTGATCAAAATCACCTCCCTCTTCGCCATCCACAGTCAGTTTGTTAAAAACATATTGCAAAATGCCGGCGTTTTTGTCTGACAAATTTTGTTTTGTCCGCCAAACGTCAAACAGCTCTTCTCGTGGAATCACACATGTACCTAAGCATTGATGTTGTTTAAATAGTTGGATAAGATTGGTTACAAAATAATCAAGCATCAACTCCCATTATTCCAGAGAACATGTTTTGTTTGAATTCGTACATAATCTAGCCTAATTTTGCAAATCATGTACACTTATATACTTTTAAATTTGACGCGTGCAAAGTACGTACTATTTTCTCTATCATTAAATTCTTAATAAGTTTTACTTAAATAGTAAAAATAATATTAACCCTTGGGGTCTCCCGTAGTCTAGTGGCTTGCGCGCTGGATTCATAAGCGGGAGATGGTGGGATCGATTCCCACCTCCGGCAGGAATTTTCTCATCTCAAGGCTCGCTGGGAAAATTCCTCGCTGCACCCTGGATGTCGATGCTAATGACCTAGAAGTAGACGCGCCGTAAAAAAAAAAAAAAAAAAAAAAAAAAAAAAAAATATTAACCCTTACTATTTAAATCGATGCTCGAGCTCGGAGATTGCCTTGTAGCCCTTCACTATCGCACAAACAACTGTTTAGAAGTTTAATAATAAACTAGACTTATTTGTTGCGAAACATGTGGACTCTGACCTCTTTGCTTGTCAACAGTGAGCGTACTTTTTCTACGCCCCAAGACACTTGTGTTTAAATTGCTTATAGTATTCATCTGTAAATGTGACATTTATTTTTTTACTTTTGCTTTCCTAAATCGGTCATTTTCCCCCCTGTGCGTCGGCAGCTCCGGATTATTTATGTGGTTGACCTCATAACCGGGTTTCTTACCTTTCGAGGGAGGGAGGAAACGCACTAAGAAGTATAAACATTTATTGTTTATTTGCGTTTAGAATGGGCCAGAAGAAATCATGCTGCAGAACACAGCCAAATGAAAGTCCGACGAGGGGAAATGTTTTTATTTTATTGTGTTTTTCCGATCTTATCCCTAATGTCATTTGGAAAACTTAGATTAGAAACAGTTAATTTTTTTTTTTTTTTTTTTTTTTTTTTCTTTTTTTTTTCTTTTATCTGCCTTAAAAAATATTAAAAAGTGTAAAAGTGTAAAATGAAATCTCAAAGAGAAGCAAGATTTTGGGCACCAAACAGAAAAGTGGTTGTATCCTACGCGGAAATTACTCCTTCCGCCCACCTCAACTTCGCTCTAGGAAAACACAGTTACAAATACGCTTTTCATTTACTTATCTTGTTTTTCTAAAATGCCCATTTTATTTTTAAATGTCATGAAATGAAATAACATCTCCGAAGTTGTTAAAGTAGACAATCTATATTCTTGTACATGCTAGAGCTACATCTGGAATACGTTCGAAGATTGCTGAAATTACGGAGACTTAGGCTGCCTGGTAGATTGTCTTACAAGATGACAGAGAAAATTGAAATTTATTAGTTTTTAAGAATGAAATAAGCGTAAAAAGAGAAATATTATGCCAAACTTATTGTTGAGAAGATTATAATATTACAATATTACATATAAAAAATGATATGGTTCCATTTAAAGCAAAATTAAGCACCTTCGTCACAGTAACGAAGTACTACCTAAATCGACCCTTGGAGAAGCGCTATTTTTCCTGGGTTAAAAAAAAAGTATTTTATATTTTTTAGTTTGCATTTTGTTCTCAGTATATTTTCGTTTTTTTTGTTGTTTTTTTTTTGTCTGCTTTGTACTCCATTTAATTATAAAATTTATATTTATTTCGAGGATTTATTTATCGATTTTATAGACTTTAACTAGTTTAAGTCTATAAATTTGTAAATTTATATTTTTATTTTGGATAGTTAAGTTATGTATATATACACCCTCAAACAAAACAATTTGGGATTGTATGTTATTTCTATTTACCACGTATTCCTTGTTGATTTTTGGTATTTCCAACATTTTGACGACTATCTATCTTAGGTTCCTTCCTTTAGCAAACCATTTCTTCCAAATCCCCTTCCTACATCTACAAGCTCCTTCAGTTTAAATCCTCTATCTATTCCAGTGGTACCCGATTGAGTCAATCCCACCTTAATCCCTTCGACCTTTCCTTCATCGCTCGAGCCATCTCCTTCTAGAACTCTCTCCTATTTCCATTCGACCCTACCTTTCTTACGTGTATTCAAGTCCAACCTCTTCCATTTTTTCCTATCCTACCAAGTAGACGCTTTCTAAAAATCTACCACCGATCCAATATTTTTAGATCAAAATATTTATATACTTAAATCATTGTTCAAACGGTTTCTTTTATTTGTTTTTTTGTTTGATATTGTTTACATTTGCATGGGAGAATTTACTATATTCTTTTTTTAGCACGGTTCCTCCCTACCTCCATAGGGGGAACCCGCTTATGAGGTTGACCTCACGAAGCTATCCGGAAATTCCGACTAGAAACTTTCTCGCTTCAGACCCCATAGATCACGAAAATATAGGTGGTTCAAATTTGTATATATATATATATATATATATATATATATATATATATATATATATACATTTATATATATGCTTGTCTGTTCGCGCTCTAGCAAGCTCAAAAATTTTCCGATTTTGATGAAATTTGGTCTAATTTGAAAGGTCAAGTTCGTTAACCAGCAGAATCCGCCCACTGGAAAATAGTGTTTGGGACGAAATTCGCGAAAAAAATCGTAACGCTAACCTTTTTGAGTTAATATGCTTGCAGGTACTTGTTTTATAGGGTTCTGAACATAGGAAAACGAATGAAACCATTTTTAAGGCGATATCTGTAATCGTTTCTGAGAGGAAAAGTGGAATCAATATTTTTGTAAGTCATTATATTTTTCTGGGTATTGAGAATCGCGGGATTCAATTGAAATATTTTCTACATCTTGGAAATTCATCTCAACTAAGACGATTAAATTTTGGTTATATTTGAAGTTAAGGAAGTGTGTGAAGCTGGCGTTAATGACCACAAGGTTGGCACGCCATAAAAAAAAAAAAAAAAAAAAAAAAAAAAAAAAGAAGTGTGTGAAAAAAAAAATTGATTAATAGATATAACAAGTTTTCGGATCTTCGTACATTTTTCGTCAATATCTCAAAAACGGTTGGTAAATCGTGTAAATGGAATTTGACAATTCGAATGCTTGCTAAATTGTCTACAAAAAAGGCTCTAAAGCAATATTCGATGGAGCAATGTAAATCAGAGATGTAAACGTTTAAAACTTAAAAAGTTATTGTTTTGTTCTTTTGAACCTGTTTTTGTCTTTGTTTAACTCACTTTTTATTGGTTGTTTTTTGTTTTAAATTGCATTTATCAGTCAAATTACTATTTTAGTCAAATAACCCAAGAAACTATAAAAGGTAGCGGTAATACGTTTGGAGTGGCTGTGGAAATCAAGATAGCTGTGGCTAATCATGATGATGTATACATAGGCTTGTTTTGAATTCTCCTATCTATATAACCTTCCTCATACTGCTAGAACTGAAATTATCATTATTTCTTATTTTATAGAAAGATTTAAACCTTGACAGTTGATTATAACAGTAAAACGAATTTACTAGTAACACAAGAGACTTACAATGACAACGAATTTTCGGTTGTTTGGAATAGAGCCTTCTGAGCAGTAGACGAAGAGTGAGTATGTTTTCAGTACATAGTTGTATTGACTTATACAGATTAAGAATTATCCGCTTCTGTGTATATTGGCTACTGTCAGTTTCCTGTGATTTGTGATGCTAATCTATTCCATTTCTTCGAGATGTTTGTAACCGCGCTAAGATGACGCAGTTCCTGCGAGTCGGACTTTTTATAATTGGAATTTGAAGTGTAGCTCCAGACTGGACAAGCATAGGTGAGTATTGGCTGAATGCATAGTTTGTAAATTATAGTTTTAAGAATGAGGATTAAGAATTATCCATATTATTCAGGGTAAGTTGGCTACTGCCAGTTTCCTGTTATTTGAGATGCCTAATCTATTCCATTTCTTCGAGATGCACGGAACCGCGCTAAGATGATGAAGTTTCTGCGAGTCGGACTTTTTTTTATATTTTTGTCTGTTTCCCGCTTTCTAACGTATCATAATTATTTCTTTCGTATTCCATAAGCCGCAATCACTCCCTACTCGTTCCTTTTCATATTTAATATGTATGTATGTATGAATAAGGACGGAGAACGTCAAAGGTTACCATGGTCCTGTGAAGTGTTTTTCAATGAAAATTATTTGTATACTATAAATATATTCCAGGAGCGAATTGCACTACATATATTGTCGGGAATGCTCTTAAATTGTAATTTTATATAATGCTCAAAAGGTTTTTAAATTCGTTCTGAAACTAATATGGCTAATATAATTGTTTAACAGAGATACTGCTATAATAATAATTATGGTGATATGAGCTTGGTCCGTTACGGCATATTATTTAAATCTATATGTAATCAATGCGTCTGAGTTCAAGGTATAGAATATATACAGAAATTATTTATTTTTATTTTTATTCTTTCATTTTATTCTATTTTTATTTTATTTTTTGTTTTAATTTTTTTTTATATTTTTTTTTTATTAATTTTATTTATTTTTTTTTTTATTTTTCAGGCTATAATTCTGTATATAATTTTGATTTTTGGAAAAAATTTAGTACTTTTTTCACCTTTGAGGGGTTGTCTGCAAGTGCTTCAGATATATCTCTTGGAATTTCATTCTTTTCTAGGGCGTCTTGGTATAACCTTTAAGACTCGAAGATATAACGCACAGAAATCGGTTCGTTACAAGACACACATATAGGCTTTTCCTTCCGCTCCATAAGGAAACCTTATATGAGTAAGTCTGGTATGACCTAAGCGAAGGCGAGCTAAAACTACCTCGTCTCTTCTACTGCTCCATTGGGATGATCGCCATTTAATATGCTGATGTATTTTATCAGTCAAGTTTTAGAATTTTATTATTTAAGTCTTTTGAGATGTTTAGATTAATTGTCATCCTTAAGAGACTAGATGCCCCAAAATGAAGTGTTTTTCTTTTGATTATCAGACATGTATTTATATAATTTTATTCCTTCTTGTAAAGCTTGAGTCAACTTCTCTGAAGATCCCCTTCCTAATTTGTTGAACCCCGATACGAAACGTTGATGTCATTTGTCATCTCGATGAACCTAGATGCCGTTGCACAATACAGAAGTAAGTTCGCCAAGTCTCCCCACAAAGTATCCACTTTCGCCGCGGATGCTTTAATAGGTCCCACGTCATCCGATCCTCCAACTTCACATAAATTGTACCGCTAAGGAGCGGAGAGCGCCACCGTCGCCTCGGAGACATTTGTCCGGATGAATTGTGAACTGTACTGGTGGCGTGCCCCTGGAATGCACTAAGTCTAACTGAGTTAATGGAGTTAAAGACACTACCGCGCCCATTAGAGCCTTGACTAAGTAACAGTAGTAACAGTAAAGTTACAAACGGCCCATATATATCTGTATAATACCCTGTCCTCTACTCCTCTCCCACAATCCTCTGCCTATCTTAAGCCCTTATAGAAGCTCTTCCAATATGCATTACCTCTTAATGTATATATATATATATATATATATATATATATATATATATATATATATATATATATGGGGGAGAGGTTAGCTCAGTGGTAGAACACTGGGCTAATAAGCTGGAGGCCTGAGTTCAAATCCCGAGCAACCACTAAAGATTTTTTCTTCTAGTGTCTTCGTTCATGGGTTGAATTCGGCCTCCCTGACCGTCCCTAGGCCAACCCAGCCTTTAATTAATTTAATAATGGGTACCTTGGGTGCTAATGACTCGAACAGTCGAAGCAGCCAAGGGGAATATCAGGCGGCCGGAGCATAGTACTGACCACACTATTTTTAGTACTGACTACTGATTTTATATATATGTATATATACCAATTTGAACCACCATATATATATATATATATATATATATATATATATATATATACATATATATATATGTATAGATTATTTATGGTATAGTTTTCATTTATTTCAGCGGTGGTTCCCTATGTGGACCTAAAAGAGTCTTCGGTGCTAATCCAAGTGTGAGGCCGAGAGTTTATTGTGACGTTTGGACGTTAGTAATACTGAAAAAGTCCAACTCGCAGGAACTGCTATTAGTAAAGGAATAGTAGCTGTTATTGGTGGAGTTTGATCTTTCGTAAAAAATAGAAAATAAAATCTCGAAGAGAAAATATATTTAAGGCGCCACAACAGGAAATGTGGAAATCCAGGACGATGGTAACCTTTGACGTTCTTCGTCCTTAAACCCCATTCATACATACACACAACAGGAAACTGGCAGTATCATGGGGACTTCCCTCACCTTCTCAACATTCGCTAATGGAAACACTATAACAATGTTTCACATTTTCTTACATTGTTTTAGTCAAATACTCGTTTTACTGTTAAATTCAATTAAAATAAGCAACGGCCAATTAAAACGTTAGGTAAGCAGATACAAAAAACTGTTCAAAAGAGCAAAACTAGCAATGGCGAATATTCAAGTCCTTATTTCCCCGAATGACATCACCCCATCAAAAATTACAACAGAACCTTTTTTCTAGAACTTTTAGTAACCTTTCGGATTGTTACATTCCATTTTCCACGATTTCCTACCCGTATTCGAGATATTTTAGAAAATATACGAAAATCCCAAAACTTTTTATGCCTTTTAATGAAATATTTTATTTCTAGTACTTCCTTAACTCCAAACGGAACCAAAACTTATCTATCATAGATTAGATGAATATCAAACTTCTGGAACAAGTTTCAACTGAATTAATCGTTCCTGAATATCCAAACTGAATTTCGCTCCAAAAAGCATCTTCTGGTGGACGGATTCTTCGGGTTAACGAACTTGACGATTCAAATTAGACGAAAGAATTTTGTACCAAATTTAATCAAAATCGGGCCATTTTTGAGCCACATAGAGAGAGAACAAACACACACACACACACACACACACACATATATATATATAAATATATACACACACACAAACATTTGAACCACCGTTATATTATTGATCTATGGGAGGGAGGAACCGCGCTAAAAGACAATTTGTTGATACCCACCGCGTCCCACAGACGGATGTTCCTTTTTAAGCATTTTCTTTTTTATGAAACACTTTTTTTTATTGATGATAGTGAGTTATTTTTATTACTATACTCAAAAAAATATTAGTGTACATTTGGTATGGAGGTTTTAGCGCCAATAGGTGAAGAGCGCGATGGCTAGTGGCGATCTTTTGCCATCTGTGCTCATTCGAATGTTTTGAACGGTCAAAAATAAAAATTAATCACGATTTTATTTTATTACTGAAATATCATCTTACTATCTCAAATCTCCCATTGGACTTGAGAGTATTGATTGAAAAATCTCTTGGCCATGAACCCCCAGCGCAATCTTCGAGATCACGGGACCAATCTACTTCAAGAGCTAGAGATAAATCAAAATCAGGAGACCTTAAGGTGACCACGGAAACTGACAAACTAGAAAAAAAAAAAGGCATTCAGATATTGCCCATATCAGAAGAATAGAATGATAGCCTGTGGATGTGTGATTTGCGGGAAGCCCACTGGTCTCTAATGCCAAGAATATTGTTATATGTTTATGTAAACACCCTGTTAGAGTAATTTCGCCGTATATAATTGTTTTGAAACGTTACTGGCATAGAACGAAACGTTTTTGTATGGCAACATTCGGTGCTAGACATACAGTTTCCACATGATTTTACAGTTTCTTTGTTTGAGGAGGGGGGGGGCTACGATGAATCTTTCTGATTTCGGTATCATTTTTGAAGTATATTTTGTTGCTACATCGAAGGGGACCACTACCGTTTTGATAGAATAATTATTTTGGAAGAGAAACGGGATGTTTACCACGAAAACTGTGAAGAACAGCAAGTATTCAATTTGAAAAAGTCATATATTAGTCAATTGATAGAGATATGTATACTTCCAAATGTATTTCCGAGTGCTGATTCAAATAAATTAACAACGAATGTAATTCTGTTAAGTGTTCAGGACGTATTCCTCTTTATTAAAATGGTCGCATAACGGATAAATTTTGACAGTTTCAAACGAGATATTAGATAGATCTCACTGTTAATGTTCAGTTACTTGCTATCACAACCTGTTCAACAACTATCTTAAGAAAATAATAACGGTAAAGTCGTTTTTCGCAAAATAATCGCATCGCTTATTGACACATTTTTTTATTATTTATTTATTAGGAACTGCACACATACGGCCAAGTACGGGGATGAACTTTATATGATAGCAACTTCAATGCATGCAATTTTAGGTAAAACTAAGTGGAGGGGATAGATAAAAGTATCGTTTTTTTCCCCAACACCAAATAAACTAAGGATAATTAATTTTCATTTGAGATATCTTTACAACTTATATGCATCAAGTGCATGGTACATCTCGGCAAAAAAAGAAAATTCTTTTAAAAGCTACATACACATATGAGACTTCCTGGGTAGAATACATTTTTCTGGAATAAAATAAGTGGTTTGAAATATTGTGTTACATTTCACTAAAAACCACGAAAATTTTACTCGAGAAGAAAACGTTTTATAATAAGGCGTTTTGTTGTGAGAACTATTAATAAAATGGAAAATCGACATCTGAGCAGTATTCTAAAACTAATTAGGTATAAAAAAAAAAATATTAGTTCAAACGCGACTGAACACCTTCGGTGTAGCGGCTTTATCCCTCTCGGGACCACTGTGCGCCACTCCAACAGGGCCGCCACATGGGGGGGGGGGGGGGACTGCCAGGTACAGTTGTCCCGGGCCCGAGCCTCGCTAATTGGAAAAAAATGTTTAGGTTATGAGCTTGTAAAAAGAATGGGGTTTAGAAATATAGACGGGCTTAGACTGTATTTATTGGAACGTGATCTATATTTTTTTTAAATGTGCATAAACGGCAAAACAAGTGCAGTCCCAGAATAGTACATTTCATTAGGAGTCGTCATAAAACTCCAAGTACCGAAGGTGACCTTTGCTGCACCAATAGTCTGCTTTTATTCTCATTTCGCTGAAAACTCAAGATGAAAATAATTTTAAAATGTCCCAAGTCCTATAGCAAAGTACTAGAATTTTAAGTCTGACTCTGAGAAGTGGGGGCCCTGAGAGAGATGTCGTGGCCCTGGCCTCCAAAGAAATTTTTGTATAATATAGTTTTGGTTTCTACATGTATACGAGTGATTATTATCTGTTCACAAAATATTTTGTCATATTCCTTGCATAGCATGAAGATTTTCATGTGAAAGCAGTCAATTAATGTGTTTTCCACGGTAAGACTCAAACATATGAGTATTTAAGACAATATCTGAACGTAATTTCGAGTCACTCGAGCGGCTAAATGCATTACGTTTCATGTGGGAGAATAAATGACGGACACGCGTTGATTAGAAAAGTTGGAGCGGGCGTTTCAAGTCGGCACTTCTATCTGGGAAGGACTGGCGAGTATTGGTAAGGAGTCGTTAAAATATTACTTAGTGGGAGTGTATTTTCACACCCTGAGTTATTAGGAGCTATAGGGCCTATCTCTGCGGGCCTGCACGACCGGAACTAGTACACGATTTTGCCTGCTAGCAGAAACTCCCTGTACTATCGTCGGATCTCCGTTCTCAGGGCTTGTCAATCAGGAAAGAGTCGTGTTTTGGCACTAGAGAGGTTCCAGTGTGAAACATGCATCATACAGTGCCTAAGAACCACACAGGCTGCGATTTAAACATGAGCTTGGAATGCGTATAGTGAAAGCTTTTATTTTTTAGTGCCGTCGTTCAGGGTCCGGAATCCTGTTCCAAAAACCGTCCCCAACCCTTAATGGATTTCTGCAAAGGAAGTAATCAGGTGGTCCCAGCAAAATGACAGTCGTCATGAATGATAATAGTTTTGCTGTAATATTTAACTAAATCATTTGTTTCTTAAAACCGTAACCGACAATTAATGAGATGAACTATTTTTATCTAACTTTTTTAGGAAAAAATATCACCGTAGGAATTAATATATTTTCGTTCCCTACGTTACCTATAGAATCTGTATCTGCAAGTGTAGTATCGCAAAAACGTTATTGCTAGGAGTTCATTACTCGAATTTCGCCCATAAAAACATTTTCCGGCAGATGGATTTTCCGGCGGATGGATTTTCCTGGTTAACGAACTTGACCTTTAAAAGCAGAGACATTTTTTTTTTTACCAACTGTTATCCAAATTAGAGCATTTTTGGCACAGCCACTCTCCCTCTCTCCCTTCCTTTCACTCTCTGTCACACACACACACACACACACACATATATATACATATATATATATATATATATATATATATATATATATATATATATATATATATATATATATATACATATGTATATGGGCGTGTGTGTGTTTATAGAACTAAACATTTCAACAACCGTTATTTTCGTGAACTAAGTGTATTAAAACGTGAGATTCTCTAATCTCCTCTTACGGATTGTCATAGAGTCCAAGTCGTAAGCGGGGAGGGAGGAAAGAAACGTGAAATAAGATAAGAAATAAATGAGTTAATTTAAGGAGTAACGAGAACTTAATGCAATCTGCAAGAAATTCTCAGCTCCGTCTCTCTCCTTCAGCGGAATAGCGGACTATTATCGTTCATAAGAAATCAGGGAAACATCTGTCCCGGACGGTTTTTGCCCGCGAACTCTCTTCGACGACAAGAAATCCGAAAATCCATTAATCTCGGTGACACAAAGACCTAGTAGGCTAGATGAAGATATGCTCCCACTGACCGGTGAGCAACAAAGGACCAGACGCCGACAAAGGATCTAACAAACGGCTCCTGAAGAGTTTGAGCTTTGACAAATTGTCGACACGCCGCTGAGAGAGTGCTCAAGTAGTTGTAATATACATCTAAATGGATGTAAATTGAAAAAGTCATTACTCAAAGGCCTCGCACCCTCCTTGGGGGACTCCGGTAGGTCTGTCGACGTCAATTAGGTCCATTGTAGACCTTTCCTACGGATCTAGTTCCAAAGCGGGAAGAGAGTATAGCGAGATTTTAACTTCAATAATCCGAAGGTATTTTATTATAATACATATTTTATATTTACTTCCCAATAAAAACCGACAGGGAGGAACCGAGTCATCTTAGCGCGTTCACGATCATGATATGATGGGGAACGCGCTATTTACAGAGTACAGAGAGTACATGGATAGGGATATTTTCCCTAGTGCCATTAGCAAATATAAGGAAGCAGATATTGGTTTCTTTTGATTTTTTGTGAAAAATAAATAAATGGTATAATAAAGATGGAAGATTTAAGGCGCCACAACATGACCTCCCCCACCTTCCATTTCTAGGTAAAAACTATTACCAATACGCTTCACTTTTTCTTATCTTCTCTTAATAAAATACTCATTTAAAATTTTACTATTAAATGCTATTTGGAAAAAAACAATCAACCAATTAAAAAGTTTTTAACAGATAAAAGAAACTTGTTCACAATTTCCAAGATTTAAGCACTTATGTCTCCAATTGACTTCACACCATTAAAACTTCCTTCAAAAACTTCGTCTTAGGAAATTTAGTATTCGAATAAATAAATTTACCTTTCAAGTGATCGCAAACTAGAAAACGGTTTCCGAATCATTATCGAGACGTCTTACATGGTTATAATAATAAATACCAGATCCAAAAACTGTATATTGATTTTTTTTTCTTCTAATATTTTTTAAACTTCAAACGCAATAAAAATGTATATGTCTTAGTTTAGATGTATGTTAAAGGTACAAGTTTCAAATGAATCAACAGTTTATGGATACCCAAACTGAATATAAGTTGGTAAAAAGAATTATATCAGTTTTTCAAAAAAAAATGTATTAAATTACATGAGCAGTTATGGTATTATCTTAAAAACAGTTTAGAAATGGTAACGATCCGATTTTTCTGCGAAGGTACCAATTTATAAATTAATTAAAGGCTGGGTTGGCCTAGTGACGGTAAGTGTGGCAAAATCCAACCCACGAACGAAGTCAATAGAAGATAAAAAACTTTAGTATAGGATTTGAACATCAGATCCTCCAGTATATAAGCTCATACTAAAGGTACAAGTTTCAAATGAATCAACAGTTTATGGGTACCCAAACTGAATATAAGTTGGTAAAAAAGAGTTGTATCAGTTTTTCCCGTAAAAAGTTATCGCTTTCAAGTTTCATTCCTTTTGGGACGTTAGTGAACGGGCCATTCCATATCAAGTGATCCAAAATAAAGGAAAAAAATACCCTCACATTTTTTGATTTTTTTTAAATTTGGCTGATCAATAGTACCCCGTACGACAATTAAAGATCCACATTTATATAAATTTATCTTTATTAGTTTTTGAGTTATGAAACTTTAAGTTTTTTAAAAAAGCTCATTTTTCGACAGACACTTGATCATAAAATTGACCATAACGCCCAAACAGAAAGAGCTACAAAGGTGTGGTGAAAAGCATTCGTTAGTGTATTAAATGACGATTAAAATTATATATATCATGACCTATTGACAAAAAATGGAATGTTATGGTAATTTTTTAAACTTTAAAATTTAAATTTCTCTTAAAACGTATGTTTAAAAATTTAAAAAAAGAAAATGTGATTTTTCTTCGATATTTTATCTCAGTTTTGTGTAAATTTCAAGATGTGATCTCAATGGGATCATATTTATTTTAATTTAATAACTTAATCAAAGGTACCCTTGTATCCTGTTGGTACTTCAAAAAATTTAAATTTTTCAGAAAATGAAATGAAATCCATCTTATATCGATGCAAGATAAAAAAATTAAGAAAAAAGTCCTTTGGCATACATCTTGTTTTTGCTTAGTTTCCGAGAGAAACGTAAAAACTAAAAGAAAATATGAAAAAACAGTCTATTAAAAGGCGTATATAAAAAATGTTAAAAGTATATGTTTCAAACCCACCCCCTCTCGCCCCACCTCCTTTAATCCCCCAACACCAAAAATATAGAAGTGAATGTGCTTCTGACTTTGTGAGGAATAATGAAATATTAGGTCCCCATTTTATGACCCCTCGACTTAACGCAGTCTTTCCACACGCATTCCTCTATAATAAACTGTCGTTGTTCTTGGAGGAAGTCCTTTTGGCTCAGAGATTGGGAAGACAGTTTCAAATCGACAGTTGTCCAGCCCACTACAGGAGGGCCGTCCGAAATTGGTTGGAGACGAACTATCCATGGCGTTGGATAGGATATAAAGCCCTTCGATTTCTTCGCATGGGGAGACATTAATGATTTGGGCTACTATAGAGGGAGTGGAAGATGAAACATATACTTTTACTGATTTTTATATAGAAATTATGAACGAGTGCCTTTTCACACTTGTGTTTTAGTTTTTTTATTTTACGTTTTTATTGGAAAGGAAGGAAAAAACAGGTAAATGCCAAAGGGATTAAAAAAGGTGGGGGCGAGAGGGGGTGTGTTTGAAACATATACTTTTAACAATTTTTATATACGCCTTTTTATAGACTGCTTTTTTATATTTTCTTTTAGTTTTTACGTTTCTCTCGGAAACTAAGCAAAAACAAGATGTATGCCAAAGGACTTTTTTCTTAATTTTTTTATCTTGCATCGATATAAGATGGATTTCATTTCATTTTCTGAAAAATTTAAATTTTTTGAAGTACCAAAAAGATACAAAGGTACCTTTGATTAAGTTATTAAATTAAAATAAATATGATCCCATCTTGAAATTTACACAAAACTGAGATAAAATATCGAAGAAAAATCACAATTTTTTTGAAAATGTTTAAACATACATTTTAAGAGAAATTTAAATTTTAAAGTTTAAAAAATTACCTTAACATTTCCATTTTTATAAAAAAGTCATGATATATATCATTTTAATCGTCATTTAATACACTAACGAATGCTTTTCACCACACCTTTGTAGCTCTTTTTGTTTGGGCGTTATGGTCAATTTTATGATCAAGTGTCTGTCGAAAAATGAGCTTTTTTAAAAAACTTAAAGTTTCATAACTCAAAAACTAATAAAGATAAATTTATATAAATGTGGATCTTTAATTGTCGTACGGGGTACTATTGATCAGCCAAATTTAAAAAAAATCAAAAAATTTGAGGGCATTTTTTCCTTTATTTTGGATCACTTGATATGGAATGACCCGTTCACTAACGTCCCAAAAGGAATGAAACTTGAAAGCGATAACTTTTTACGGGAAAAACTGATACAACTCTTTTTTACCAACTTATATTCAGTTTGGGTACCCATAAACTGTTGATTCATTTGAAACTTGTACCTTTAGTATGAGCTTATATACTGGAGGATCTGATGTTCAAATCCTATACTAGGCCAACCCAGCCTTTAATTAATTTATAAATTGGTTCCTTCGGAGAAAAATCGGATCGTTACCATTTCTAGACTGTTTTTAAGATAATACCATAACTGCTCATGTAATTTAATACATTTTTTTTTTTTTCGAAAAATCTCTTAATGCCGAAAGTAACCAAAATTTACTGGTTGTAGACTAAAATAATGCAATACAATAGAACGTAGATTTACACTGTTCGATAATATGTCATATACATAATTCGTTCTCCTTTTTATCTTGATGGTATTTTTCTTAATCTTTCTTTTCATTTTATTCTTCCTTCTCCCAATGTAATTATCTTTTCAGAGCCAATATTATGTTTATGAGTTTATATTTTTATTGTTTCAGCACTTGAAGAGGCATCCACACCGACAAAAACTTAGAGAAAAAGAGATGAGCAACTTGTTGAATTGGTTCTGTTTCTTGACCTTCTGTATTGCTCACATCTTCCTACAATTGAGACCGTATAACTAAAATAACTTCCCAGAAAAACTTCTTCTCCGTTAAACAACAAGTGAAACACCTATTAGGAATAATATATCTTTCTTTAACAATGAGAGTAATTGACCCAGACAGAATCTAGTTCATAGATCATCATCGTAGCTGGTTAGGTTCACAGTTCCCATGAACCGTTCACAGCTTCCCCTTTACAACCCTTCCATTCAGTCCTGCCAATAATGGCTTAAATTATATCAGGTCATTAATTATCAATGTTAAAATATTAATGTTAAAAGACGCAAGACGAAAAAATCATGATATATCGTTCATTAGACGAACCTTTAATACTAAACATTTATAATTAAATATATTGCGCAAAATATGTATTACTCATCGCATGAAATTATATTCTCTCGTATGTGTCTTGATTGACTCATTCGCGTAAAAAGATGTGTCACTCTATACGTCTCCTACGGACATTCTAAAAGATATTTCTGTGGAGAGGCCACCCTCAAACACTTTGCAAGATATTTCTCTGGAGACGCCTCCTAGAAACACTCGAGCTGATATTTCTGTGGACACGAATCCTAAAAACATTGGTGTGACTTTTTCTATGGAGACCCCTTCTACAAACTCGCAAGCAGATATTAATGTGGATAAGCATCCTACAATCATTCTTGCTGATTTTTCTGTGAATACGGATTCTACAAACACTCAAGCAGATATTTCTGTGAAGGCGCCTCCAACAAATCCTACAAACACGCTGGCAGATATTTCTGTGAATACGGATTCTACAAACACACTAGCAGATATTTCTGTGGAGGCGCTTCCTACATACCTGCTGGCAGATATTCCTCTGGCTATGCATCCTCCATTAAATACAAGGAGATATATCGTGGTAACGCCTCCTACCAATATTCTGGCAGATATTCCTGTGAAGATCTACTACAAACACTCAGGCAGTTATTTCTTGCGAGACGCCTTCTATAACCACTCTAGCAGATATTTCTGTGGATACGCCTCCAATAAACACTCTGGCAGATATTTCTGTGGATAAGCCTACTATAAACACTTTAGCAGATATTTCTGTCGATACGCCTTTTTTAAACAATCTGACAGACATTTCTGTGGATACGCCTCCTATAAACACTCTGGAAGACATTTCTGTGGATACGCCTCCTATAAACACTCTGGCAGATATTTCGGTGTATACGCCTCCTATAAACACTCTAGCAGATATTTCTGTGAAGAAGCCTCCTATAAACTCTGTGGCAGATATTTCTGTGGATACGCCTCCTATAAACACTCTGGAAGACATTTCTGTGGATACGCCTCCTATAAACACTCTGGCAGATATTTCGGTGTATACGCCTCCTATAAACACTCTAGCAGATATTTCTGTGAAGAAGCCTCCTATAAACTCTGTGGCAGATATTTCTGTGGATACGCCTCCTATAAACACTCTGGAAGACATTTCTGTGGATACGCCTCCTATAAACACTCTGGCAGATATTTCGGTGTATACGCCTCCTATAAACACTCTAGCAGATATTTCTGTGAAGAAGCCTCCTATAAACTCTGTGGCAGATATTTCTGTGGATACGCCTCCCATAAACATTCAGACATTTATTTCTGTGGAGACATCTCCTACAAATATTTAGTTGGTTCGTTGCATTAGTAGATGATAATAGATACAGCATCCTTGTTTAACATTTAAAAAGAAAGAAGTTTTAATAGATGAAAAGTGAATGAGAATTTAGGAAAATAGATATTATGGGGTATATTTGGTGGTGGGGATATTGACTAGAACCTCAGCCTCCTGGAAGCTCCGAATCAGGATAAATCAATTTTTCAATTATACTTTGCCGTGCGATAAAGTACAGGCAGTGGCCAAGAGAGGGATATTTATGTTATTCTACGAGATATATGCCTCCTCCCGACCCTGATAACTTTCCTTCAACTACACCTCTCTCTTACGTCACATAAACATTATATTCCTTTCTTTCTTCTTCCTATGTCTTCTACGGGATCTTCTTTCTTTATTTTGGTCTTATCTCTTTCTTGTAAGGTGGTAATACGCTTTGATGTCCATCAGATGGTGAGCCATTCAGAAGTCAGGACAAGATATGTGTTTATTTGAAGTACTTAGGGCAAAAGACCTCATGGTCAGCCCCCTATCATTTAAATGTCATGCGAAGGAGCATTGAGTCTTGTAATAGGATCTACCTACTTCTGTTTATTACTATTCACTTTAGAATTTCTTTTAATATTTTTTTTATTCAATTAGTTTATATTTTTATAATATTAAAAAAAAGAAGAAAAAAAGACCTATGAAATCGCGAACCCTGCGACACATTTACATCCTAGCAGAAAATTACTCCTAAGTAAAAGCTATTTTCTAATATTTAATAACAAAATATAATTCTAAACAAGAATAAAATTAAAAATATAAAAAAATAACAGAAAATACAATTGAAATATTCATATGCAGATAAAACTAGACTAAATAAAAACACTACATACAAGGATTAAAAATATTATTATATTAGTTGATAGAGCCCAGTTAGTTTTTAAAAACTAAGAGCCCCAGCTATCGTTTTGGGAACTCCGAGCCGTCGAAACATCGTCCTGTAGTTGTGACTTCAATAAGTTGTTAAACTCTTGTTAAAGTGTTTTCCGACATGTAATCCATGTTGATGGAGTCTTTTTGAACATCGATAAGAATGCTCGATAAGCGTGTATCCTAGTCGGAGTAAATACCACTTTATATTCTTGTGGGCGTTTTATAGATTCTACAAATTTCGAATGAATTGGTTTAAGAAGAAGTAACTAGAGCTTCAATGGATTTAAGGGTCGTTAAATTCGAATCCGATAGAGCTTTTTTTTTTTTTTTTTTTTTTTTTTTTTTTTTTTCTTTTTTTCTTTATGAAGAACCGGTATCTCTGTGCTGGTCTTAAATTGTCGATGTTATGGGATCAGGACTATTTGTGTTATATTACTTTACTTGATTGGGTTATTCTGAAATGCATATATTTTCTCATTTTTCTTTTTTCTTTTTTTTTTTTTTTTTTATGTTAGTCAGTGAATTGTTGCATATCCTTTAGTCTCAAGAAGGTATATTTTTGTAGTTTGCAATAATTGAAAACGACCATAATATATCACAATTATTTTGATATAAATTCTCTTACATAACAACATAAAGTGATTTTGAAGTGACATTTGGGGTGTCGATAATAAAACATAAAATAAATATTTTCAGGATCTGCACTCAGAAATCCACTTATTGCAAATAAACAAATTTGACCTAGAAATGACCTTCTAGCTGACCCCGGATTCAAGTTCAGTGACCCACCAGAACTTAATAACGTAGTAGTCTTGTTCAATGAAGCTACAATCGTTTTTTTTTTGTTTTTTTTTCATTTTTTGTTGGAATATGAAGATACGTTAAAGTGACCTTGAGGACTATAATAGAAAAAAATAAAAATAAAACACATATCTCGACGTAAAAGTTTCCGTTTTTTTTCTGAGTCTGCACTCAAAAATTCATTTCTTACAAAATAAACATATTTGTCCTTGCAATGTCCTTGATTTTGCTCCAATGGGGTGAAACAGACCCCGGATTTGAATTCGGCGAACCTCAAAACTATGGAAGCTCTAGTCATTTCTTCTGATACAACTTCATTGGAAATTCGATATATATTTTTTTGCCTATATAATGAATACATTAAAACATATAAAATACATCAATATATTAAATAAATATAAAATAACATTATTTGTAAATGAACTTATACCAGAAGGTCAAAAAAAGCACTTGTCTTCTTGCAATAAACTATATGTTAGTTATAATTTACTATATTTAGGACCATTGGAATTTATGACTAATGACTCTTGTCCACTCGTTACTTGTTTCGGCGAATTTAGGAAAATTATGTCACTATAGTACTCCATAGTTCTCACTGACCGTGCTACGCCAATTTTAAATGACGCAAAGAGCCTCAAAGGTAAGCGCCTCTCGAGTAATAATTAATATTTCGCAACATCGACCGATAAAAATGATCTGAACCTCATAAATGATAATATTTAAACAGAGAAAATATTTGTTGAATTTTTTTTTTTCACTTATTGCTGTTCATTCAATCAAGTTTTTAGTTCATGTATAAGTTATCAAATGTAAGGTTAATTTCTCAATGAAATAAGCACGGGAGGTTAACGGTCGTCACTTTAAACGCCAATATATTATTAGACATTATAAAGCTTCCTACCCGTAGACAGTACCCGACCCCCGGCGAATATCAGGATGTTATCGGAGTAGCCGATCTCCCAACGGCCTCCAAGAACCTGCTCTTGAGGATTAGTAACACAGATCTAGGAGCGATTTAAAAGGTTTAGTAACTTTATCCCGTCTCCTATGTGCTAGTATTGTGGGAAGGGATCTGAAATCTATAGCACTAGGAGAGGGGGGGGGGTACATGTTTAGTGCCGGCTAAGATGTAGTGCGTGGGAACTTGATCAATCTAGCACGTGTAGGTACAAGTGCGCACTTATTGTGTATACACCGACACCTACTTGTACTTGTATATATATATATATGTGTGTGTGTGTTTTTTTTGTCTAATATATATATATATATATATATATATATATATATATATATATATATATACATATAATTAATTAAGGTTTAACAGATCGACTCTTTATGGGTGCTGAAAGAAGAATAAGTGTAAATATAGGTAAGATGACGATAAGGAGATTGTTACAAGATTATTAAAAAAAAAAGAAGAAAAAGAAACAACAGAAATATATAAAATAAAAAATGAAAGTATAATTCAAATAAATGAATGCGTGTACGATTTTGGGTAGCTCATTAACTACAATGGAAGGTAAAAAAACAAAAAACATTTAAATACTTTTGGCAATTAGAAATGCTTGTAACTTTTTACCCTGTCACTTGGATGGTTAAAGCTAATAAAATTGTATTAAAATCACACTCAATATAATTTCATAATTAATACTGTAAACAGGGGGTTTTAAGTAATAAACAGTTCAATCTTGTAAATAATAATAATAAAAATATCAATTTGATTACCAACAGCGGGAATCAATCAAGGAATGGCAAATACAAGGAACAACTTAAATATGAGCACAAAGTATAAACTATAGGAAAAAATAAAACATGAATAGATTAAAAGAAAGGAGGCATTCGGTCGGTGGAAAATGAGATATTGGGAAGGGAATATCATGATGACCTCATGATGCCGTCCGGAAGGACTTTCCAGATCCCATAGATTACGAAAATATTAGGAATTTAAAATCGTAAATCTACTATATATTTGTCAAATACCACTCACTCACTCAGCTATCATCCCCCAGCCCAAACCGCTCGACAGAAAATTTTGAAATTTTGCATGCACTCCCTATATAACGTAGGCACTCACTAAGAAAGGATTTTTTGATATTCGAATTTTTAAGTATTTTTAGGGGGGTTTAAAGTTTGAGTTGGTTAGAGCAGGCAAGCCTAGGCAACATGAGTTGCTAGGACGATAACAGAACAGCTGTTACCGTATTGTATCTATTTCATAGTATTATTTTAAATTGAGGTTAATTTCAACTATGATAGCAGACCTAGAATTACTAGAAATAAACTGTGATTTTGTCACTGATAAGAGTTTACGCCCTGGTGATGCTCCATCCGAGGTAATAATTTCACGAACCACTTGACACAAAAATTTGAAATTTTGCACGGACAATCAATTTAGAATGTAAACACTCGCTAAGAAGTTCCTCATCGGCTCAAAAATGGTTCGATTTTGATAACATTTGGTACAAAAATCTTTCTTCTCATTATAAAGGTCAAGTTCATTAACCAGTTCAATCCGTTTACTGGAACATGGTTTTTAAAGTTAAATTTGTGCGAAAGATTCCTTAACGTAGGAAAACGAATGAAACCATATTTTTTAACGAGTTCTGTAGCCATATACCAGAAAAATTGATAGAAATACTTTTCAAAACTAATTTTCTGTTTGGGTATTCAGAAACGAAGTATTTGGGGAAAAATTGTATGAATGGTGATACACAGTTTTCAGATCTCAGTATATCTTCTAAAATATCTCGAAAACGGTTGGGAACTCGTAGTAAGTGGAAGGCGGCTATTCGAAAGGTTACTAAATTATCTAGAATAAGATTCTGTGGCGGCGCTAATAGCCACGATTTGTTGATGCGCCGTTAAAAAAAAAAAAAAAAAAAATAAGATTCTGTTGTAATGTTCGGTGGGGCGATGTCAATCGAAGAGATAAGTGCTTAAAACTTCAAATTTGTTAGTTTTATGCTTTTCAACGTGTATTTGTCTCTATTTACCTAACTTTTTAAGCGTTACCTCCAAATGGTGTTTCCTGGGTAACTTTAGAGTCCGTGCAATAATAAGCTGTACAAATTTATGTATTAGCGTTAATTTTTAACATATCTTATTTAACTCAATATAAAAAATACTTATCGGCCGTGGTGAAGCACGGGTATTCAGCTACTATATACATATATGTATATGACCAAATCTCATTAAAACCTTAAAGATTTGGAGCCAGCTTGAGAGCGAACTGACAAATATTGATGTGTTTATATATATATATATATATATATATATATATATATATATATATATATATATATATATATATATACACATCAATATTGGTCAGTTCGCTCTCAAGCTGGCTCCAAATCCTTAAGGTTTTAATGAGATTTGGTCAAACATTACTGTGTGATTTGAAAGGTCAAGTTTGTTAACCAGTAGAATTCGTCGACCGGAAGATTGCAGTATGTGCTATATTCTAGGGTTCTATGAGAACATTTTAATTCTGATACATCTCGAAACCGGATAGCTAAATCGTATTATTATATTCGCAAGGTAATTACAAGTCTAAAAAAATTCTTTCAAGCGACTTTTAACAGATCGATCTCATTCGGAGAAATGATTGCTTAAATGGAGTAATAACCGGTTAGGATTTTACGCTGTTTTACTTTATGGTTGCTAAGATCTTGTTTTGTTAAGGGATTTCATTTTTTTCATTCCATGTTAAGGCAAAACATTAACTATTGTTTTTAAGCTTTCCTAATGACACTAGGGATAAGAATGGAAACGCTCTAAAATGAATATTTTTTGAAAAAATATACTAAACGTCTAAAAATGCTCAATCTTATAAATATAATAATAATTCCGGATTTCCAAACTCTACGAAACTTTATAAACGTTATGTTCCGATATTTGCAGAAGTTTATTGACCTTCTGTAAAAAAAAAAAATAAATAAAAATAAATTGTGAGAACAAATCTGTCTAAGATTTTCGGGGTTCGGAGAAGGTAGAGTTGTTTTGAGTTTCTGTTCTATTACGGCTTATCAATCAAATTTATAATCAAGTGACCGAGTTTGTATTTTAGACAATTATTCATCAAATGCCAAAAAATGTTTAAAAAACGTTTTCAAATAGAAAAATAGAATAGATTTAATATTTGATGGGAGCCATGAGGAAGGTATTGATTTGCAGAAGCCCTTTGGGGATGATTCGGCCCTAGAAGGAGTGCCATAGATCAGGAAGGAGTCAATTTTCGGGGCCCCCCTCGATCCGAAGGGACGCCTCAGGATCTGATTTAAAATCCCTCCATGAATTAGTAGGGTTATAAATACGTCAGGTTAAAAAGGGCGCGGGTAGGGCGAGTCATTAGGGGTGAGCTGTTCCCTTCTCATGTAAATCATAGGTTTTATCTGCGGAACAGGCTCCCGTTACCTTGGCTAGGCTGCGCATAGGCCAGAATTCAATGGAATCACTCCTACGGAATAAAATTGAACGGCTACATGACTTTCCGAAGACGAAAGACTTTTACACTGGTTCTACTGAAATTAATGTTGATTGAAAAGATTGCTCAATATCCTAAAGATCTATTGCTCGCTCAGATGAAATAGTTCATCATCAACATTGAAATTATTCCTTTTTCTTGGCATTAAGCAATGATGCTTCATGAGCAAAACGTTTAAATGAAACACTATAAAAACGGTTTTCTCCTTAAGGACCAGGGATAAATTTGGGAGGTCAGGCAAGGAAGACAATGTTTAGACAAAGCTAAGGCTAAAGTCACTTTAAAATACAGCCTTTTAAAAAAGTTAGAGTAATTTTTAAACGTCCGAAAGATCATCTAACGCCAATGTCATTAGAAGTAGAGACAAGGCCAGCAGCACCGATCTTTAGTTCTGGAAAACTAACGAAGAACAGCAGCTAATGTTTTATAAACAAAGGACGCAACTAGTTAATGTTGTGGAAGATATTTTTATGGTTACTTCAAAATTGACAAAGCCATTAATACTATTCGCCGAAGAAGAATTCATCAAGGAGTGTATGTTAGAAGTTTGGAGTGTTTTGTGTCCTAAAAGGGGAAAAAAAGTTTCTCAAGAAGAACTGTTGTCCGCCGTAAAGAAATGATGGCTAATGATTTTAAAACAATATAGGCTGACGGAATGGCTAAGTTTGAATACTTTTTTATAGCATTAGATCTCATGGAATGTCCTGAAGCAAGCCTTAAACTGGATCGACAACATTATGAATATGTCTGAGGATAGGTACCCCAAGATTTGTTTACAAAGACTTGTAGAGCTAGCGGAAAGATCACCGAATCAAGTCAAATTTAATTGGCTATTACAAATAAAAAAAGTGATGGATTCCTTCCAGCAAGGGGAGACACTCTGGCGGCTTATGGCTCTGAATAATAGAAGATCGGAGGTTAGAAATATTTTAAATAGTTTTGAATTGTATTTAGTAGAGCAAGATATTAATAGAGCGAACCAATCCAACTATTGCCCCCTTTATAAGCATTTTCTGGAGCCCAATTTGAAAACCCCAATATAATTGCGCAGATTCGAACGTCATGTATAAATTTTATAAAACTTAGCTATAGGAAGTCAACGATAATAATAAACCCACAAATAACATGTCCAATATGCAATAGTAACCAACAAGACGATATTTACCACTTACCAGTTGCCTGCCCCCTCTACAACTCCTATAGGTCGGCTTATCTTCCAGAGTTACTACACACATCTCGCGAGAACCTTAATCTGTTTATAAGAAACCTAAATCTATCCCAGGCTCGTAATTTATACACATTTTTAACCATTTCCTTAAACTTAAGAACTTTTGCAACGGAAATTTAATTCAAAACATTAAAAATAACCAGAACCACATAAGTAATCAATCTAGGCATGAGTTAGGTATTTGTAAATAGTCTTAATTTTGTTCATATTATGCATATGTATACTTATATATATTACTTTGAATGTGTGTATATGGGAGTATATGCGTGTAAGTAGGTGTGTCAGTATGGATTTGTATGTAAGTATGTGTGGGGTATATACGCATACAGATAAGTTTTTTCGCTTTATGTGAATTACTTATGTTTTGTATTCTTTTTATGGTGACGTTTATCTTTTTATTGCATTACGTTACCATTATTATTAAATTATTCCTTATAGCATGTTTTTTATTTTTATATATTATTTAGATCTATTTACGGCTTACCTAAAGATTTAATTTGGATCTAGCATGTACCTAAATTTTTAGCTTGCTGTTTTCTGTATTATAAAGTGTTAAAGTATATTTATATTTAATATTATAGTTATATTTAAAGTATAGTTATATTTTTTGGTGCATGTAGTTTTATTTTAATTAAGGGTTTGAAATCTTGTAATGTAAGAATTTTGTATGCAAAAAACCTTAAATATGTGCACTCACTCCTTTGTAAAGGGTATTTCCCTAAAACAAAGAACCAATAAATAAATAATAAATAAATAGCATTAGATGAGAACACCGATTTGTCTGACACAGCTCATATTTATTCGATCTGTTGATAAAGAGTACCTGTTACTGAGGAATTGCTTGCTTTATAGCCACTAAAAGGAACCACTACAGGAGAAGACATTTTAAAGAAGTTCATTAGGTATTCCCCTTGAACTTCTTTAAAAACCATCTATGGTCGGCTTAAGTAAAGGTCTCGTCGGAATTTTGAATTAAAAATCAACTGAATTAAAGGTGGAAAAAGGTGATTTCTTAGTCCTTCATTGCATTATTCACCAACAACAATTCTGTTCTAAGTCCATTCAACTCGAGAATGTTATGAATGTTGTAATAAAAACCACCAATTTTATTCGATCCCGAGGGCTTAACCCTCGTCAGTTCAAGGTGTTTTTGGATGAAATGTCAGCCGAATATGACGACGTAACATATTATTGTGAAGTCAGATGGATAAGAAAAGGGAAAATGTTGAAAAGGTTTTAGGAGCTCAGAAATGTGATAGCAGATTTTATGAAAATATTAAATAAATCATTATCTGAATTGTGACTCCCAAAATGGGTATGTGACAGCGTTTTCGGTAGACATTGCAGAATACGTCAATGATTTTTTTTTTTTTTATTTATTATTTATTCAGAATTTACAACAATGTAAAAATACATTTCCAGTAAAAAGATACATGTGAATGTGTCTTGAAGCTCGTGAGGAGGGAAGCTGCACAGTTGCAGTACCCACAAGGCAGAGAGTAATATTGTACTAACTACTCTTGGAGCTGGTCTCTAGGCCAGTCACGCTTCAGACGGCGAATGGGGTTGTTTGGGATTAGATATGATGATAGGGAGTTAATTAAAGAATTTGGATGACCGTGTAATTTAGAATGAAATTTTTTATATACTTGTTTTGATAAGGGTTGGATAAATGGAATATGGAGGTCGTTGTGAAGAGTCAAATTGGATACAAAGAATGGAGCGTCGGCTATTTTACGGAGGATTTTAGATTGCAATGATTGAATTTTGTAGGAGTTTGAGGGCTTTGTGGATCCCCAGAGCTCTATGCCATTAGTATATATAGGCCTGAGTATTGTCATGTAAATGAGTCTTTTGTTCTTAAGTGTAAGGTGCGATCGTCGGTCGAGTAATTGTAGTAAAAGTCTGTACCGTCGGTTGAGTTCTTGTCTCTTCTGAGTAATGTTTGGTTTCCAAGTTAGTCGTTTATCAAGTATAAGTCCAAGGTAGCGGATTTGGGATTTTTGAGGAAGAATTGAGTCCTTAAGGGACACTGGGGGACAAATAGATCGTCTGAGGGCAAATGTTAGGTGGCAGGATTTCTGTGGGTTTACTTTAATTCTCCACTTGATGAGCCAAGGATTGATGGTGTTAAGATGAGCCTGAAGGGACCTGGCCTTGGCTCGGATCTTGGCTGCATGCAAATATGGCTGTATCATCGGCAAACATATGGAGAGATGTGTCAGGATAAGTTGGAATATCGGCTGTGTATACCAGGAAAAGCAGCGGACTAAGAATTCCACCTTGTGGAACACCTGCAAGTTGGGGGAAAGTAGGTGAGGATGTAGTACCATATGAGACCTGAAAAAATCTGTCACAAAGGTAGGATTTTAATATTAGGTAGTATGTGGATGGAAGTATTTCTTTTATCTTAAACAGTAATCCCTCATGCCACACGCGGTCAAAAGCCTGAGCTACATCGAGGAAGACACCTGAGCAATATTGTTTATTTTCGAAGGCTGTTGAAATTAAGTCCACAATTCTGTGACATTGATGAATAGTGGAATGAAATTGACGAAAACCAAATTGGGATGCGGGAATTACAGGTTCAAGGATCGGATAGAGGCGTTTGAGTATAAGTTTCTCAAGAATTTTTCCTAATATGGGTAAGAGGGAAATAGGTCGATAAGAAGTTGTGTCGTGGACGGGCTTTTTTGGTTTGTGTATCATTCGGACTATTGAGTATTTCCAGAGGATGGGAAAATAAGTTGTTCGAAGAACGGCGTTATAAATATAAGTTAAAAATAGGACTGCTTTTTTTGGGAGGTGTTTGAGTATTTGGGGCGTAATTAAATCATATCCTGGGCTTTTTTTGTTAGGTAATTGTTGGATTGTGTAAGTTATCTCATTAGGATTGAAGGCCTTTGGAGGAGGAGACATTGGAAGGGGCTCATCTAGTTTGTCTGAGACTTGGAAGGAGTGGGTAGGATCATTAATATCAGGGTGAGGGGTGAAAACATTGGAAAGGTATTGCCCGAAGGTCGTAGAAATTTCCTCATCAGATTTGGCCCATGAGCCATCTTCCTTACGAATGGGGTGGTGGGAAGATTTGTATGATAAAATGTTTTTAGTGGCTTGCCAGAGTGAGTTGTTAGACGTAGTCAATTCTTTCGTGTAGGATTGAAATTGTTCATTTTTATGTTTTTTGAGTTCGTTTCTCAGTTTGTTTGTCAAGTGATTTAGTCGTCTTTTGTCTGAGAGATATCGGGAGGTTTGCCATCGTTTGCGTGCTCTTCTCTTTTCCGTTAGTAATTGTTGTATGTTTGTCGGTATGTCAGCTGGTCGTTTTTTTGAGTTAGATAAAGGTTTTTGTCTTGTGGAGTTGAATAAGGATTGCTGAATGGCTATTGTAAAGCAATTAACAGCTTCATCAATTTCTACATCTGTTTTCAAGGATATGTTTAGGTTCAGATTATTTTCTAGGATTGTTTGAAAGGATAGCCAGTCAACTGGACCATATATGAGTGTCGGTCGTGGAGGAGAGGAATAGGAATCTACATCGGAGTTGAAAAACAGGACGATTGGAGTATGGTCGGACGAAAGGTCATCCAGAGGGGAGATGGAAGTAGGGATTTGGGAAATACCATGCGAAATAAAGAAATCAAGGATGTCAGGTCGTTTTGATCGAGAAGTGGGCCAATATGTAGGTGAAGAGGGAGCGATTATTTTTGCTGGGAAGGTAGAAAGAGTTTGTAATAAAGCTCTTCCTCGGGGATTAGCGACACGGCAACCCCATTGGGGATGTTTTGAATGTTTTGAAGTCTCCGCCAATTAAAAAACGTGGACCAAGATGTTGGAAGAAGTTCTGAAAGGAGGTGGCAGAAACAGATCTATTTGGAGGACAATATACAGCTGCAACTGTGATGGGAAATTGGAAGGTCGACTGTAGTGAAATTGATGTACTCTGTAGGATATTTGGTGGGAATTGATTTGGAATTTGGAAGTGAGAAATCGAAGATCGCACAAGAATCGCTGTTCCACCGTGAGCAGTCCCGTCTGGGTGGTCAGTCCTATATGTCTTGTATCCCTCGATATTAAAAGGAGTTCGTCGTGTGAGGTGCGTTTCGGTTAAAAGTGCGATATCAATGTTTTTGTCCCTTAGAAATATGTCCAGTTCGTCTTTGTGATTTAGAAGTCCGTTGGAGTTCCATAGGAGGATTGTAAGAGGGTTACAGAAGGAATGATTCATGTTTGGGTGGGATGACAAGGAAGCTGACAGAGTTTTTGCAAAATGAAAACGAGAGGTGTTATTATGGTTCTCATTTCTGCTAAGAAGGCATTAAGTGATGCGGCAATAGAGTTAAGCTCAGAAAGGGGTGTGGATAAAGGAAGGTTAGAGGGTTCAGGGAAAGGACTTACCCCACTTTTCGCCGTAGCAGCGTAACTGGCCTTAGAGAGACTCGATGCAGTGACTGGGAATTCTGTCTGAGGAGTTGCATCAGGAACGGAAGGTGGATCTTGGCGTGGCTGAACTGGATACGTGCTCTGTCAATGATTTAAATTTGAAACTTCTAAAACAAGGACCGTTAGTAAATGATCTGTGTAGCCATTTTAAAGCGTATAAGAATAAAACCCGCTTGTGGGAGGCATGGATGCTGTCTCTGTTAATATTTTCCCACGCTCTCTACTTATGAAAATATTGCATAAGCTCAATATGCTGAAGAACTTGAGTTACTTCGAACAGATTTAGAGATTTCAAAAGCATGGACAAATGTTTCAAATTATTTGCTACTCCAACAAAAAGTGATGTACAAAATGCTCCAATACACTTGCAAATGGATTTCATCGAGATCCATGAAATCTTAAATATGAAGCCGTGGATACCTGATGTAGATGATTAAGAACGAGGAAGGGGGGGGAGAGGGAGAGAGAGAGAGAGAGAGAGAGAGAGAGAGAGAGAGAGAGAGAGAGAGAGAGAGAGAGAGAGAGAGAGAGAGAGAGAGAGAGACAGAGAGAGAGAGAGAGAGAGAGACAGAGAGAGAGAGAGAGAGAGAGAGAGAGAGAGAGAGAGACAGAGAGAGAGAGAGAGAGAGAGAGAGCGAGAGAGAGATGGGGGAATGTCAAGATAGGGGAAGGGGCTGATGAACGATAAATAATTTCGAAAGCCTAAAATATCGGATGGCTTGACAGATTTATTGGAAGGGGGGACCGGACAGACGGACAGGCATTCCTTCTTATCTCCAGCCGTCTCTTCAGTTCTATGTAGCTTTAGAATTCTCTGATTATTTATCGCTTCGGCTCTACATTAATTGTAGTGTACAGCTCGTCGAAAAAATATTTCCATCTGTCTGTGTGTCTGTATTGTAATAGATAATACTAATCTGCATATCCTATCTGGTATTATTAAGGGGATGGAATCCTCTGCTACTCCGAGAGGTTACTAAATCAATGTTTTGCTCTGATCCCATAATTCCTTGCTAGCATCCCGAAACATATCAAGGATATAATGCTTACAGTATCCTCACTTCATATTTAGGAACTACTATTGCTTATCGTTTGTATTCAAGGTGGAAGATAGAAAAACAAAAATTATAAATTTATGTAACACATTCAATTATATAATCAAACAAGCACGACGTGTATTAGAAACCTTTCAGGATTTGTCCAACTCATTAAAACTATTACAGCCTAACTGCGATAAGGCGAACATTTCCCAAAAGTAGCCCCTTCTGTTATCGATAAACTGTTAGCAGCAAGGTAGGGTAAACCGGACAGTTATTGACACCCTTAAGACTACATTTCTGCGGCGAAATTTAAAAAAAAATACTTTTTATGAAGGGATCAAACTGAAACTTGCTTTAGCTCCTCTTTATCTATCCTTTGAAAGGCTCAAGTGGATTTTTTTTTCAAAAGTTCAATACATTTTAACATATGGCAATAATTATGGTAAAAAGTGCAAAAACTAGTTATTGACACCCTGTGGATGGGTTATTGACACTACAGTTATTGACACCCCCTGTACTCTTAACATTTTTTTTTCTTATGTTATAATAGGTCATTATAAGGAAATAATATCATAAACTTTAATGTAATATAAAAAAAAAAAAAACAATTAAAATATCTCTTCTTTTTTAACATTATGAATATAACTAGTAAAAAAAAATAGATCAAAAATGCTGATAGGTATTATGTAACATGAAGTAAAATAACAAATTTACATTTCATCATCTTCATTCATATCTTCGTCAAACTCCAGGATGTAACACACAGGACAAACCAATTCATCAGACTCATCACTTTCATATACTTTCAAACATAATGAACAATCAAAATAAATTACCTCTACAATACTGCCACATTTGAAACATAGGGTTAGTTTTTTTGGTTTGTTTAATTTCCCTTTTAGGAATTTTACTGTTGTTTTCCCACTCCAAACTTTTTGCTTCCTTTTTTTCTGAAATTTTTCTTTTTTCTTCTATATTAGCTTCCAGCATTAGTTTTCATTGTTTTCATGTGACGAATGACATGTGATGTGAGAAATGAATAACTTGAATGTTTCTTTTCGGAGATTCTGGCCAGTATAGCTGTTCAGCCAAGGGCAGCCTTTCGTTGCCAGATGGACCAAACTGATTCCCTTTGGATATCCAGGAGGAGTTGTTGTTAATAATAAATATGTGGCAGGCATAGTTTCAGGTGTAGTATGACTTTCAGTACCTTTTTGAAGTCCTATGGTATCTTCATTTGGTTTTGAAATGACGATCTCTAACCTCTTTAAATACTAGCTTCAGAAACACGTGCGTTGGCCCCAGAAACGGCTTCGGAAATCATCTCTGTATAGAGGGGTGCCTTTGTAAGAAAGCCTTGTGCCAGCCAACACCAGGACAAGTACCTTTAAAGAGAGGGCTCATATTTTTAAATTCAATAAATTCTTTTAGGGATTAGAAAATGTAATTTTTCTTCCTCAAGAATCACTTTTTCGCACATTTTTCTATCCAAGCAACTATAGTTAGTTTGTCTTTATCCGAAAGAATTTACCGTGGTACAAACAATGATTTTACAAATTTGTCACTTAATCTGAAGTGCAGATTTGATTAAATCGTTTGGACACCGATTTAATGGAGGAGCCATCCTTTACGACTTTCAAGGCATTCTCTAAATCCTTCTGGCTATAACTGGACTTCATAGAAATACTAACACCTGTTATACACACAATCAAAAATCAGTCCCGTAACAGGCCACGAGGGCCCAGAGGGGCAGATACTGTAGAGGTATCTGATTCTTGACCATACGGCACACTAGGGAGATAGTGTGGTCAATACTATGCTCCGGCCGCCTGATTTTCCCCTTGGCTGCTTCGACTGCTAGAGTCATTAGCACCCAAGGTACCCATTATTAATTAAATTAATTAAAGGCTGGGTGAGCCTAGGGACGATCTGGGACCCCAAATCCAACCCTCGAACTGCAGCACTAGAAGAAAAAATCTTTAGTGCGCGCTCGGGTTTTGAACCTGGTCCTCCAGTTCATTAGTCGAGTGCTCTACCACTGAGCTAACCTCGCCCCCTATACACACAATAACAACTTTATTATTAGGAACTGACAGTGTCAATAACTAGTCATTGAACCCAAAAACTAGTAATTGACACCCCATGTCAATAACTAGTTACACTCGAATTAAAGTTAAAAAAACATTGCTGAATAATCAGGAAGATTAAATTATTAAAATTAAAACAAAACATCAATATTTAAAAAAAAAAAGTCATAATTTAGTTATTGACATGGGGTGTCAATAACAAAATACTTTGGAAAAAAATGACCAGTTACTGACACCACTGTAAAATAATATTTAAATTGATTATTTTAATTTAAAACCACTCATGACACTTCAATTATACATTAATAAACAATATAAAGTACTTAACTTTATTGCAATAAATGTAGGAAGAGAGTAGGAACAAAAAATGTAGCCATTAACTGGCTCTCAACTCAAGTGTTGGAGGTATTAATTTTAAAGTATTCCCTGTGGTTAGCTTTTTAATCAGGTATATCATAGATGACTTAGAGTACCCTTCAAAAATTAGTTTCCTGTATTTCTTAAAATGAAATTAGGACTAGTTCGCTTATTTCTTTAAGTTGAAGTTTGGGTTGTCAATAACTGGTTTATAGCATTAGTGTCTGGTTTATCCTATATGCAATCGATTCAAAATAAAAATAAAAAAAAATAAAAATAAAAAAAATCATTATTCCGGGATGAATGATTTTCTTTTCCTCTGTAGAAATACAAGAAAGAAGAAGAAGAAATAAATATAAGAAATTATCCAAAATGATGCCTACAGGCATCTTTCAGTTTTTCATAAATTTCTTGAAAAAAAAAAATCTCCGACTCGTTGATTTTTTTCCTTATTTTTCTCGTTATTCTGAGGCCTATTTCTACCTCTCAGATTTTTTTTATGAGAAAAGAAAAAATCATGCATCAAGGGTCTAAATGCCTTCATCGCATTAGACTTTAGGTAATGTGAAGGTAAAACGTAGGAAAAATCTGAAAAACTTCATGCGTATATTTTTGAGGTCCTGAGTCCGAATAAGTAATTTGTTTGATTTTAAGCCTATTCCTAGAGGCTATTTGAAGGTCAAGCAGAGAAAAAAATATAAACAAATTCTTTCAAAACTTTATTTTCTGGGAGGCAGTGCGAGTCAAACAAACTACGGGTTCGGACTCATGGACCTCAAAAACATATGCTTGAATTTTGTATCAGATTTTCATTGCTGAAGAAATTTTCCCAACATCATTCATGCCTACAACCTTAAGAGCTGCATTTTATTAGGAGTTATTAAATTTGTTCTTTTCTTTTGTGTAATTGCTGATCGTTTAGTATTTTATGCTTTATAATTGTTATAATGGTTGAATTGTAGTTAATATAAATAGTGTACTTGAAAGGAATCTGGAGAAAAGGTAATAAGATGAACCCTTCTACATTGGGTCCAGGTACACGGGGAACCACTTGAAGATCCTACCGATAAAGGGTAGTCACCTGGATTCCTGACCCTCCAATGAAAGTCTAATTACCCGCCTTATTACGATGGAAACCGGCGGCAGAACCTTCCCCCTTCTGCAATACTTAACTTCAAGTGGCTTTCTGGAATTCATTAGCTACAGGCTTTTCCCACAGGCTCTCAATCAAAAGCAGGGACGGTGTCACCTCAACGGTAAACCGCATCTCTAGAGACTACCGGAACTGTCACACAAAGAGACATCTCCAGAAATAAAGATTGTCCGTTTGGAAAGCCACTGGAGTCGTAATCTGGAAGATTAACCTTGAATCAAACGCAACTCCTGGAGTACCGTAATTGGGTACAACTGTCCTATTAGGACAGCCACAATTTCTTTTCTTTAAAAATTCCTATACACATTTAAGGTCTACAAACAATTGAGAAACTTCGTAGAAACCTAAGAAATGAAATAAAAATTGAAACGTCGCAAACAGATAAATCAGCTCAATGCCAAAAAATAAATTGTAAAAACACTGATTTTGCACCCACACTGGTGCATATTTATTCTTTATGGATGTCTACTAATAACCCACTGTCAAATTCATGAAGATAAAAAAGGATTGGGGACTTTTCTAAGCATTTCAATATTGGGTAAAAGCAAGTTAATTACCATTATCCACAAACTTATTTTCTATGCTTGAGCTCTATTAGTCCTCGAAAATGAACCCCCAAATTAACCTCTCATGTTTCTGATGGTCAGATCAAATGTTTTCTTAGGCAATTTGGCAAAAATCGATCTGACAGGCGATTAAAGAAGGATACCTCGTAGACGGGACCGACCTATTAAGGTACTGTGTGAAGGAGCACCTTGTGTTGACGGACAGGACGGAGGTACTTTAAAAACCACCAGCCCGTCCGATGCAGGGTTAACTTCAAGGAGATAACTGACATGATTACTGGGCCTTGGTGGCTTACGAATCTTGTGCACTGGCTTGGACTGTTTATAGGATATGTAGACTGCAAGAACAACTGCACGGTTGTCCCTCCAATGACATTTAGCGACTTGGTGTTTGATTACATTTCTCTGAAATTTTTAAGGTTTGCATTTGTATTTTTATTTATTTTTGCGTACTAAAATATTAACTGTCAACTTGCGATGCATTCTGACACGGTAATTGTAACTATCTAATTATTTTAGATTCATAAATAAAGAATTAGGTACACATTTTAATGCATACTATTAATTCTAATGCTGCTCTTTCTTTTATTTTTTTATTTAAATACATTCATTCATTTTTTTTTAATTTACAAAGCTTACCTCAACAGTGGGCCGTTTCCGCAGATCAAGGCCGACAAGCTCACAAATGCTTTTTTATTTTTAAATATTAGTGTAAAATGGTTCAGACGCATGTAGATAATTTTTTTTTATTTATTGAAGAGATAATATGTTAACGGCACCACTAAAGTCTTTAAATAATTTATAAGGTATTTTTCACAAAGGAATAATGAAAATTTTGAAAAAGCTATTAGGAATTTGTCCTAATAATAATTTTTTTTTTCAATACCACTACGAAATTGCATTCGTATTATATATATAAGTTTCAAAGCTTCCATTTCACTATATTTTTATTCCTTCAAAAATGAATAGTGTCTTCAAAGATGCCTTTGATGTCTGGTGCATATGCTGTCAAGTGCTCTCAATGCTTGTCCCTCCAATTTGGCTCTGCAGGATTCAGCAATCCTTCCTCGCATTTGGTCTTGAATGTTAGGCGGAGAAGACCATATTTTTAAGTGTACCCCATAGGAAGAAGTCCAGCGGAGTGAGTTCAGACGATCTAGGTTCCCAAGAAATAGGGCCATCCTTGCCAACGGTTTCCGAATATGGAGATTACAGCATTCCTAGCTTCTCGGGAATAATGGGCTGGACAACCATCATGCTGGAATCACATGGTACGTCTTGTCTCTAGTGGTAAGTTTTCCATGAGCTCTGGAAATCGATCCAAGATGAATGTCCTGCAAGCATTCCTTGATACGGGACTTTCCAAAAAATATTTGGGCCAATATTTTTACTGCCCAGAATCCCGCACCAGACGTTTACTGACCACCGATAATGGTGGTCCAGCTGCCTTATCCAGTTAGGGTTATTCATGGACCAATAATGTGAGCTATGCCTGTTCACGGACCCATCACTTAAAAATGTGGCTTCATCACTGAAGAGAAAATTCCTCATGAATACCCTGTTTTGCCGTAATAGTTTGAGTCCCCACCTGCAGTACTCCTCCCTCACTTCCATTTCCCTATTTGAAAGGGCTTGTTGCAAAGATATGTGTTAAGGATGGTACTTACTGCGCTTAAATGTGCGGTGAACAGTTCCTCTTGAAACCCGTGTTTCTCTGGCAATCTCCCGAACACTGATTTCTCCTAACAACGTCCAAGATGATGTCCTGGTCTCTTCTTCGATGTCTTCTGGTGAAAGAAAAATGTCCTTGCCGGGCGTTTGACACCAGGCGCAAAATCGTTTTGTAAGACGGATGAACTCGGTTTGGGTAATACTGCGCGTAAAGTCGAGCAGCAATCCGAGCTTTGTCTACACTCCCCGGAATCAATAATCATATCCACAATTTCACTACTTGTGAACTTCATGGTTGAAAGTGAATATTACACTAATAATGAACAAAAGCAAAATAATGAACCATAATCCAATAAGGAATATCGGATCCAAAGGGTTTAATAGATAACATGAATGATCAGATTAGATAGCTTTACCTTAGTTAATCCCTTTCATTCATAAACGACCTCTGTAAGTGCGTACGACAAATCGTTTTAATTGAAAACGATAAAATTTCAATCGCACATAACTCATTTGATTTTAAAGATATCGAAGTGCGGGTTGCAGCACAGGTTTTATTTTTTAATTCCCTTCAAAATTATGTGCATAATAATAGGGGTCATTTGCAAACCCTAACATTTCATCTAGCGCCGAGCGCACATGCGTGGTAAGTATATTAAATGGCCGACATATTTAGAAAGCTCAAGTGAAGCCCTACAACATTTGCCTGTCATTTTTTTCCCATACCAACCGTTTGGCCGCAAAATTAGTTTGACCCGTCTTATTTGGGACACCCGTTATATATATATATATATATATATATATATATATATATATATATATATATATATATATATATAAGCATAGTACCGACTATCTCGCTAGGATTTCTATAGAGGGAGTGAGTAAACGCCCTGTAATAAGCCTGGTTTGAGCACATCGTCTTCAGTAAAAAATTCAAAATTACGAATAGGAAGTTGTCAAAATAGGATAGAAAGATTTTGTAAAAATGAATTTACCTAAAAAAAGAAGAAGGATACATTTATCCATGAGTTAATCTTTTTTTTTTTCATTTTATAGCGAATAAAATTTAGTTAATAAAGCTCTACTAATACACACTAGTAAAATTTGATTATAAAGAAGAAAGAAAAATCCAAAAATGTTTACATCAGTTGTAGAGTTTCTAGTGGTTCAATGTTGGGCGTTGCCCACTGAAACCGAGAAATAGGAGTTTGTATTGTTATAGCGATCAGTTCGTTTTTACAGTCATGAACTGGAAGAAAATACTCGAGGAAAACAGATAACCCAGTATATGAATGGCCTATTTGCAAACCACATAATATTTCTTTGTTTCTTCTATTCTGTATTACAGCGTTACGTAAAGTGGTCTATATCGAACCCAAAGATGATGAAAGGGTCCATGATAGTGGAAAAATGAATTGAGGTCCGGAATATATAAATGGTTGTCCATTAGATTGGATCTCATTAAATTTATTAAGTTATCCCTGGGTTGTTCTCAATAATAATTATGTAAACTATAATTAATACATAATTTTGTTATTTAATGTTTTAATGCGAGTAAAAATTGACGCCCCCCCCCCCCTCAGACAAAGGGCCTTTTATTTTGTGCCTTTTTAAATTGAATATTTATAAGTAAATGTATGAACCTTAGAATGTGTACGTTTTTTTCCATATTTTACTAAATTTTTAAATCAGTCATAAAGACATTAGGAGTTATAAAGAATTATTTTTTTTTATTTTAGTTGTTCGCAACTATGGCGAATGAACTGCTTGAACAGAAGAAATACAACACATAAAAACAATTATACAAGATGGTCATATTTTTGCCATGTGTAGAAGATGACATTAGTTTCTCACAAACTTGTATTTATATCTCTCTTATGTGAAATAAAATAAAATAAACCAAATCAAATGAAGTAAAATATTAGAAAAATTAAATAAATAGGGTTTAGATTAAGTTATAAAGGTTTACTTTTTACGGGTAGTCCAATAACAAAAATGAAACAATTTTTGTAGATGAATTAGTAAAAACGTAATATGTATTCGCTATGCTGCGGGACTACCCAAAACCGTAAAACAGAACACGTGGTCTACAAGCTAAAAATGTCCTGGGACCACTGCTGTGCCAAGGTTTGTTACAGTTTTTCGTAATTACCTTCAGGCTTCTGTTTGCATTTCTTGATATGCAACATCCTTTATGTCCTTGTTGCGTTATTTGGAGTATTATTTCGTATAAGTGGGTATTAATGCAAACATTATGTACTTGAACATACCTCTGAACACTAGTGGAGGCTCTCCATTTTCTTCCTGGAACCTACTGATTCCAACAAATAAGCAGGGGGTACAATAAAATATTAAATAGTTAAAAAACAGTACAGAAACAGGCCTAGACGGCTTAGAACGGCAGATACTGTTGAGGGATCTGATTCGAGATCATACAGCACACTAGAGAGTTAGTCTGAGCTGAGCTAAGCTAGTTTACATGAAAACGTAAACATGTTTTTAGGTTTACTTGATGAAATATAAATTATTGTTTAAAGGTTGTATTTTTCTTTTAATCTACTCTGTAAAACAAACAAATTCATGTCGATATATCTTTTCCAACTCAAGAAATAAAATAAAGCATTTTCAACCTATATTATTTTATTTCTCAGCTCCTAAGGTCCATTGGAATGCTTGGACACGTGTCGACTATTTTTGGATGCAGAATCACCAGAAAAAAAATGGACCAGATCGGTGACCCTACCACTGTATACTCCCCTCCTGAGCCAAACTCGCTTCAAGTATATACAAGAAAACCATTTTAAAATCCTCTCCACGAAAGCTGACTAGGTTTGTATCTGATGCCTTTAGGCTGAGCGGGGAAGACGGCAGGCAGCTACCGAGAAACGTAGAATATTAAAAAGGTATAAATTTCCCTAAATCTTCCCTCAGGAAACTTCATGAACAGAATGTCCGTGCTGAGAATCTGGTAAGTTATCAATCCTCTAGTGGGAGGGAGGATAATTTCAGAAGGTTTCTAGGAAATACATAGCAAATGTTGAATACGCCATTTATGAAATTCTTATCCCTAGTGACAATCGGAAACTTGGGCAAGAAGCAGCTAATATTTTTTCTTGTTGTCTCGTGAAATATCTAAAAATCTATTCAAATTGACTGGCAGTAACCGAATATAAGCGAAAATTATTCGAACTGCATATCCTGAACTTGGTTTATAATAAACACATTTTCTATAGAAAATGCGTCTTAGCACCCATATATGGGTGCTAAGACGCGTCCGATATTTACAAAAAAATTGTAATATATTCACCAATATATACCTCAAGCGAAGGTGAGTTTCGAAAGCTTCGAAATCTTCTTGGTCTAGTAGTGAATCGTAGAGAATCCCATGCATGCTTTAATGCGTACGAACTTATTGACTAACCTAATGAATTGTCAGTAAATCGTTGAGAGTTAGGGTCTAGAATGCAATATGGCGTCTAATCTGTCTGAAAGTCGGAAAAATTACTTATTATAAACGATAAGAAAACCAGTAAACACTTAATAACCAAATATATTAAATAGTATACCGAAAATTCTCGATAAATTTCAATGAATCGAAGAGAGTCAATTTTCAAGTAAAATTTATTTTCAATACCCTTAGAGTGTTCGGTGCCCGAGGTTGTAGGAAAATGTTAACGGCATCTAATCCCGAGATAACTCGTTACGGTCTATAAGGGGTTAAACAGCCAAAATTATGTGTTAATAATAAGAGAGACATACCATTTATAGTCTTTACAAGGGGATGCCCGCGCTTGCCTATTGTTCAAACAAAGTCCGACTCGCAGGAACTGCGTCATCTTAGCGCGGTTACAACGCGAAGAAATGGAATAGATTAGCATCACAAATCACAGGAAACTGACAGTAGTCAACTTACCCAGAAGCGGATGATTCTTAATGTGTATAAATCAATACAATTATGTACTGAAAACGTACTTACTCTTTGACTACTGCTGAGAAGGCTCTATTCTAAACAACCAAAAATTCCTTGTCATTTTAAGTCTTGTTTTACTAGCTAATTCGTTTTACTGTTATAATCAACTGTAAATATGTGCTTCATGGCGAATTAAATTCCATTCTGTCGTGGGTTAAATCTTTCTATAAAATAAGAAATAACGGTAACTTCAGTTTGAAGCTATGAGGAAGGTTATATAGATGGAGAATTCAAAACAACTTACGTCATCATGTTTAGCCGCTGCCATCTTGATTACCACAGCCACTCCAAACTTATTATGAATACCTTAGACCGTTTCATAGCTTATTTTACTACAATATTAATTTTACTGATAAATGAAATTTAAAAGTAGAAACAACCAATTAAAAAGTGAGATAAAGAAAGAGAAAAAAAACCATTTTAAAACAACAAAACAAACACTTTTTAAGTTTTAAGCGCTTATATCTCTCATTGACGTTGCCCCATCGAATATTGCCTCAGAACCTTTTTTGTAGAAACTTTAGTAAGCATTCGAATGGTCTCTTTCCACTTATTACGATTTCCCAACCGTTATTGAGATATTTACGAAAAATGTATGGAGATCCGAAAACTTTTCATGTCTATTAATAAAATAATTTTTTCGCATACTTCCTTATATCCAAATATAACCAAAATTTGAACATCTTAGTTAGGACTAATTTCCAAGATGTAGAAAATATTTCAATTGAATCCCGCGATTCTAAGTACTCACAAAAAAATAATGACTTACAAAAACATTTATTCCACTTATCTCAGAAACGGTTAAAGCTTTCGTCCTTGAAAATGGTTTCATCCGTTTTCCTAGCCCAAGAAACCTATAAAACAAGTACCTGCAAGCATATGAACTCAAAAACGTAAGCGTTACGATTTTTTTTGCGCGAATTTCGCCCCAAACACTATCTTCTAGTGGGCGGATTCTGCTGGTTAACAAACTTGACCTTTAAAATTAGAAGACAGATTTTTGTACCAAATTTCGTCAAAATCGGACCATTTTTGAGCTTGCTAGAGAGCGAACAGACAAGCATGTATATATATATATATATATATATATATATATATATATATATATATGTATATATATATATATATATATATATATATACAAATTTTAGCCACCTATATTTTCGTGATCTATAGGGTCTGAAACGTGAAAGTTTCTAGTCGGCACTTCCGGATTGCGTCATGAGGTCAACCTCATAAGCGGGTTCTCCCTATGGAGATAGGGAGTAACCGCGCTAAAAGGCAGAAGAGGGAGCTGTGACTGAGGCCGGTACTCAGACAAGTAGAACAATATTCAATTGCTTGGTTGGTCGGTCTGAACAGGCTCTCAGAGATGCATTTACAGCCGTTGAAGTTGCTGTAAGACGACTTGCTCTAGATGGCAATGAATGAAACATCAAGTACTCGAGAGTTGGTGGTGAGGTTGATCTGAGCTCTATTCGAAGTAGGATATTTCAAATTCCAGAGAGTTAAAAGCTTCATATACCTTGCATCTAAAGTGAATATTAGGAATGACAAGACTCAAGAGATACAGAGAAGAACCACTGCTGCCAATAGATGTGTATATTGGGCGACACTTTAGAATTAGTCTCAAACAAGACCAAGATGAATTAATACAAGATCTTCCTAATGGCAGTTTTTTCATAAGGCTCAGAGGCTTGGACAATGACCAAAAGTGATGATACGAACCTGGCTGTGTAAAAGCGAAGAGTCCTCGGGAAGATCTAAGACCCAGTAAAGGTGGGTGGATTTAGGAGAAGAAGGAAAAATAGGGACCTCAGCTCTTTTATTTGCCTAACTAGCCACATTCATGAAAATTGGAAGAATAAGATGTGCAGGGCTTATGGAATACATGGCACTGAAATACCAAAAACGTTTATAATCTAGGAGTATCATGCCACTAGACGAGTAGGAAGGCCAAGAATCAGGTGGCTGGACAGCAGATTGCAGTTCAGAACTAAGAGAGCTGCAGCAGAAGACAGAGAGAGGACTCTTTATAGGAGCCCCAGTCTTGGCGACGTGACAACATATGAAGATGATGATGATTCAGAAAATGAGAATAGTTTTTACAAGAATTATTTTTGGCCTGAAGAAAACTTAAACAAATAATAAGTTACAGAAATATATTGGTTTCACTAATTGTATTAAATCATTACTATTATTCCCGCTGAGAAAACGGTTGAGATAATACCTGCCACTTGAACCTCAATAAGTTCTGCTGAATCCTTAAAGTTGCTTGATTTCGAGGATTGCCATCTTGGAATATTACAAGTTTCCTATTTGTCACCTCTGCTTGTGTCTTTTAATTGCTGTTTTCGGCCGATCTCAATGGATTCAGTAAACATCACAAGCAATGGACTTAGAGGGATTAACTCAACAATATTGTGCACTTCCCGTTTAAACAAATACTTTCAATCTTCCAGGCTATCCACAAGACATTGTCTGATTGGTATCAATATTTTTTTTTCATGAATGTATCCTCCTAATTTCGAAAGTGAGACATCTTATTATATCTGATGTATATATATATATATATATATATATATATATATATATATATATATATATATATATTTGTCTGTTCGCGCTCCCACCGGCTCAAAAATGGTCCGATTTTAATGAAATTTAGTACAAAAATCTTTTGTCTAATTTGAAAAGTCAAGTTCCTCAACCAGCACAATCCGTCCATAGGAACATGGTTTTTTGAGTGAAATTTGCGCGAACAAAATCGGAGCGCTTTCGAGTTCATAGGCTTGCAGGTACTCGATTTATAGTTTCCTTAAAATAGGAAAACGATTGAAACCATTTTTTATGCGATATCAGTAATCGTTTTGGAGAAAATTGATACAATCAATTTTCCAAACTTATTTTCAGTTTGGGTATTCGGAAACGATTGATTCTTTTGAAACTTGCTCCTGACGTTTAATATCCATCTAATCCAAGATAATTAAATTTTGGTTCCGTTTGGAGTTAAGGAAATACTAGAAATAAAATATTTCATTAAAAGGCTTGAAAAGTGTTAAGATTTCGTATATTTTCTAAAATATCTCGAAAACGTATAGAAAATCGTGGAAGATGGAACGCAACCTTTCGAAAGATTACTAAATTTTCTACAAAAAAGGATTGTATGTAATTTTCGCTGGTGCCATTTCAATCTGAGAAATAAAGACATGAACAACGAAATTGTTAGTTTTGCTCTTTTGAACGGGTTTTTGTATCTGTTTGCCTATCGTTTTGACTGGCTCTTACTTATTTTATTGCATTTAACAGTAAAACGAGTATTTTACTAAAACAATATTAAAAAATGTGAAACTGTGTTATAGTGTTTCTAAGATCGAACGTTGAGAAGTTTGGAGGAGTCACTATGATGCTGTTAGTTTCATAGTGTGGCGCCTTAAATTTATTTTCTCTTCGAGATTATGTAGATTATAATTATGTTTTAAGATCAAAGTCCACCAATAAATGCTACTATTCATTTACTAATAGCACTAGAGATTTGAACGGAACCGCGCTAAGATGACGCAGTTCCTGCGGGTCGGACTTTTTTTATACCCCCGTTGCAACTACAATAGCTCTATTCTTTCGGATATTGCCCAAATTAAATATGTGTTATTATATTTGTGCAACAGTACAACAATTATTATGTCCAGACGTGGCCCTACCTGCGGAAGGTTCTCGGAGGTCTAAGCTGTAACCATATTTTATTTTATATCAGTTTAAGTGCTCCTGAAGAGGCGTCATGAGAACTTGAAACATGTAGAGTGGAATAAAGGGGTAGCGAAGAAAGTGAGCGTTTTTATAAATTTGACCTTCTGCCACAGATAAATATATTAGAAAAATAGGATCACCATCTTATAAAATAAATATATGTTATTATATTTTTGCAACAGTACAACAATTATTCTTGGGTGTTTTGAAGTTTATTCACACTATATCTAGTAGAACACCTCCACCCACATTTAGGGTTGGAAATACTTGGATGGAATAAGGTTGGTAGTTTGACTGAAGCAAGCAGGAGGACTGACGGACTGTAAACTGCTGATACGTGTTGGACGCCAACCCCCTCAACAAATCCCTGAAATGAAATATCATGGGGGGGCCTCGGTCCCTCACAACCCCCCTCCCTCTTCTAACAATTTATGTCCGTGCAAGGTGATGCCCGGACGTGACCCAAAGGCAATGAAGATTTTAGTCCCATTTCTTCGAGTGGAGTATTCTCTCTTTCAGGGCTCGTAGATCCTCGGCCTTACACAGAGGCGTGTTTCTTACACAGAGGAAATTTACACAGCCGAGAATTTATTGAGAAATCACAAATATCTACATCCAATGCTTCCCTGAGAATGGACAAAAATGTCCGACTCGCAGGAACAGCATCACCTTGACGTGTTTTCATAACGATCTTATTCCTAATGTCATTTGAAAAGCTAGAAATAAATAGTTATTATTTCGTGAAAAAATGCTGTTATATAGAAAAATACATTTCCCCGCTATAAAAAATTACAAAAATAACAAGCAATAAAAAAATGAGGGAACTAGGCAAAAGGAACCGTAAAAATAAACGAATCCAACAACTTAGAAATTGTTAGCACTCTGAAAGTGACCGTCCCATAAGAACTCGTTTTAGAACTTTTTTTTGGGGGGGGGGGGATTTTTAATCTTTCGAATTTCCACTATTCTCCAACCGTTATCGAGATTTTTAAGAAGAAACAAAAACATCTCATGTCTGTTAATAACATTTTTTTTTTTCGAATACTTCCTTTTCTCCAAAAGTAAAAAGAATGTAAATTTCATAGTTTAGATGAATTTCAAGCATTTAAAAACTTTGTTAACTGAATTCAACGATTGTATTACCTAAAACGGAAAAAAGTAGGTCCTACCACTTTTCTCAAGAACGTTTACGGATAGCGCATTAAAAATGGTTTCAATAACGCTTATGCATCGCGTCATAAGGTTAACCTGGTATCTTCCCTGACGAGGGGTTAGGAACGCGTTAAAAATGGGAAAATGATACGTCAGTTTATAGTATTTTGAACGAAAACATATATATGTATATTTGTATTTTCAATATGATTATGTCTAGAAATGATTTCTTTGATTGATTATGTCTAGAATATTTGAATATTTTTGTATTATTCCCCAACAATTGATATATATATATATATATATATATATATATATATATAGGTATATTATTTTATTATCAGAATTAGATTTGGCTAAATCTCTCAACTTCATATTTGTATTCCTCCACCTTGAATTCCAAGAGTTTACTGCCTGGAAAAAAATTACTTCAAACTTTTAAACACATATTTCTCCGATTGACATTGCCTAAAAAAATATTTTTTTAGAACTTTTTTTTTTAAAAAAAATTAGTAAGCTTTCGAATGGTATCCTTCTGCATGCCAATATTATCAACCGTTTTCGAGACATTAAGGAAAACATACGAAGTTCCCAAATTGGTGGAGATTTATTGGTGATGGTACGGCATTCTCCAGCGGTCGGTTCATTTGGGTAATATTTCGGAGAAATCCCATTCTGCTTCTTAAGACGGTTATCCATATTTTTTTTTTAACTTTTTTCACTTTCTTACTTTATAATAACCCACAACATATATATATATATATATATATATATATATATATATATATATATATATATATATATATATTGTAAACCCTAAGTTGAAAACTAAGATGTTCTAAATAAAAAGACTCAGATCATCCTAAATTTACGAAGCTCGATAATTATTTAAAAAGCGATATTTATAGCGGCGAAGAGGAATTTATTCGGTTAATCCTATCCTCTCATATATAGCAATATATAGCAATATATAGCAATATATAGCAATATATAGCAATTTCCGATGTTTCAAAATCATTTTACCTACAGATAAAGCTAAATAGATGTTACTTTGTAAGAAAAAAAAAGTTTTCTCAAGAAAAAACATTTAAAATGGTTTAAACGGGCTAAACTAACTCGGACTAAAAAAAAAAAAACTCACCTAAAAGTAGTCCATAATTGCATTCAAGTTTCAAGAGCTTAATATAAATATTACAGTCGATGACATTGAATATGCGTAAATGTTTTATCATCCGAGTTAATTCGTTCACAGGAAAATCGTAACGGCATTTATGCCCGAGATTCTCCTAATTTCGTGAAGGACAGAACAGTTATAAGTGTGAACACAATGTAGCCAAACGCAATACAAAACTGTATTCGAAGAAACATTAGTTAAAGCAAAAATGACGTTATCAAATCGAGAGGCGACGGAATAAATATCCCTACAATTTTCCCGTTCATGGTCAAAAATATAGTGGCATCAAATACCACCAAAGTATCTCATTCTAGATGTTTAAGAGCTCAAAAAGCCCTGACATGTACCTGCGAGCATATGAACTCGAAAACATAAGCGTCACGATTATTTTCGTGCGAATTTCGGTCTAAAAGCATCTTCCGGTTGGCCGATTCTACTGGTTCACGAACTAGATTTCCCAAATTAAACGAAAGATATTTGCTCCAAATTTCATCAAACTCGGACCATTTTTGAACCAGCTAGAGAGCGAATAGTCATATATATATATATATATATATATATATATATATATATATATATATATATATACAAATTTGAACTACCTTTATATTAATGATCTATGGGATCTGAAGCATGAACTTTTTGTGTCGTCACTTCCGGATCGTGTCATGAGGTCAACCTCAAAAACATATTTCTCATGTAGGTGTTTTGCTGGTAAATTTATATTACTGCTAAAATAAATTAAAAAAAAAGAAAAAAAAAAAAAAAACTGTAATCAATAAAAAAACTGAGAAAATCAAACTCTAAGAGACGTTCAAAGATACACTTTTGGCGTTTTAAGCCGTTCTTTGCGATTGAAAATTTCTTAGCAAAAATTATTTCAGAACGTATTTTTTACATAGTTTAGTAAACTAGAAATGTCAAGAAAATAAACGAAAACGCCAAAACTCGTAATGTTTGTTATTAAAATATGTAATTTTTAAGTCTTCCTTAACTCCAAACATTGGTAAAATGTCAGCGTCAGTAGTTTCTAAGGACCCAAATAGAAAATTAGTAAGGAAAACTAGTTCCAACCATTTTTCTCAAAAAGCAACTGCAGATACAAAGTTAAAAATGTCTTTATGTACAGCTGTTTTAAAAGCTTATAGTGAAATTGTGCCCGAAAGCATATAAACGCAAGAGCTATTGTTATTTTTGTTCGAAGCTCGCTGAAAAAGAGTGTTTCTGTGGTCGGTTTCTGTTGATTAACAAACTGGGGTATTGAAATCAGAAACTATTTGACCAACATTCGGCAAACTCGGTTCATTTTTGGGGCACCTAGAGAGTGGACAGGCATAGATACAGGGTGACGCGAATTTAAATAGTAAAAAGTCCGTCTCGCAGGACTGCATCATCTTAGCGCGGTTCCGTTCATATCCCTAGTCTAATTTGGAAAGATTAAAATAGAAGCAGTTATTATTTTGGTTCCACCAGTTTTTTTTTTTTAATTAATTATTATAATGGCGTGTCAACCCTTAAGGTCACTAACGCCATTCCTGTGAGTAGTAAAGTCTTGAAAGGTCATGATTTACAATCTTACCTGGAAGGGTCCGCTACACTAGAAACAGACCCGCTAGTGACAAGGTCTTGGGATCTTGGAGATCTATATTTCTAAAAATAAATTGTTTTTGTTATTTTACTTAACAAGTTTTATTGTCAAATACATTATCCAACTATAAGCAATTAAAAAATAACAAGAAATAAAACAGACAAAAAGAACCATTGGAATAAACGAAATCAATTAATTTAAAGCTTTAAGCACTTTTTTCTCCGATTGACATCGCCTAATTAAAACTTTCTTCAGAACCTTTTTTGTAGAGCATTTAGTAAGTTTCCGAATGGTAATCTTCCGCTTCACAAGATTGTCAACGGTTTTCGAGATACTAACGAAATTATACAAAGTTACCAAAACTTTTTTTGTCTGTTAATAAAATATTTTATTCTAACCCTTCCTTTACTCTAAACGTAACAAAAATTTCAACATATTAGTGTTGATGAAACTCGAACATGCAGAAAATGTTTCAACTGTATCCCATAATTCTAAGTACCAAAATCAAAGACAAAGAACCCTCCCTAGGAAGGACGCTAGGCAGTTGAAAAGCTATATATCTTGGAAATCCATATCTCTAACATTAAATTGTTTTTCTTAACCTGTTTTATTTTCAAATACATTATCCAACAATAAGCAATTAAAAAATAACCAGGAATAAAAAACAGACAAAAAGAACAGTTCGAATAAGCGAAATCAATTACTTTAAAGATTTAAGCTCTTATTTCTCCGATTGACATCGCCTAATCAAAACTTTCATTAGAACCTTTTTTTTAGAGAATTTAATAAGCTTTCTAATGGAATTCTTCCGTTTACCAAGATTTTCAACCTTTTTCGAGATATTAAGGAAAGTAAACAAAGTTACTAAAACATTTTATGTCTGTTAATAAAATATTTTATTCTAACACTTCCTTAACTCCAAACGTAACCAAAATTTCAACATATTAGTTTTGATGAAAGTAGAACATGCAGAAAATGTTTCAACTGAATCCCATGATTCTAAGTACCCAAACCAAAAACGGTATTCAAAAAATATTTTTCCAATTTTCTCGAAAACGGTTAAAGCTATCGCCTTGAAAATGGTTTCATTCGTTTTCCTAGCCCAGGAATCATATAAAACGAGTACTTAGAAGCTTATGAACTCAAAAACGTAAGCGTTACGATTTTTTTTGCGCGAATTTCGCCCAAAACGCCATCTTCCAGTAGGCGGATTTTGCTAGTTAACGAACTTGACCTTTCAAATTGGACGAAAGATTTTTGTACCAAATTTCATCAAAATCGGACCATTCGTCTTCTATCTAGAGAGCGAACAGACAAATATATATATATATATATATATATATATATATATATATATATATATATACATAAATATATACATATATATATATATATATATATATATATATATATACAAATTTGAACCACCGTTATTTTCGGTCTCTAGGGGTTCTGAAACGCGAAATTTTCTAGTCGGCACTTGCGGATTGTTTCATTGTATCAACCCTATAAGCGGGGTTCCTCCCTATGGGGGAGTGAGGAACCGCGCTAAAACGTAAGGAGCGTATACGGGACCAAAAAAACTATGACAAAAAGCCATATGAGATTTGCTTGTTTTAGCTTTGTTTTAGAGAAAATCGCAATATGAAACAAAACAAGTTTCATTTAGGTATATTTTTATTTAAATTTTATTTATGATATTATCTATTTACTGTAGATATTGCTCCAAATGTTGCTCTCTTACAGCAATGCAAACATTACATACTGACACACACATATATATATATATATATATTGCAGATAAACATTGTTCTTGTGATACAGATGTGTTGGTGTACTGCATCTATGATTCGCTCCCTTAATTGCCCTCTTGGTATGATTGACCCTCATTGACTTCCTGCTTCAAGGTTCCACATGAGAAGAAATCCATGGCAGTCATACCTGGTGATCGGGGTGGTCGAGGTACTATTCTTCCACAACTAATCTATCGTTGGGGATAGTTTATCTTCAGCCCAGCTTTAGCAGCTCTGCTATAATGAGCTGAATCCGTTTACTGGAACATGGTTTTTGGAGCAAAAGTTGCGCGAAAAAATCGGAACGCTTACATTTTCGAGTCCATATGCTTGCAGGTACTCGTTATATTATAACGAGTACCTGCAAGCATATGGACTCGAAAATGTAAGCGTTCCGATTTTTTCCCGCAACTTTTGCTCCAAAAACGTTTTCCTACGTTAAGGAACTTATATTATAAGTTCCTTAACGTAGGAAAACGAATGAAACCATTTTTAAAGCGGTTTCCCTAACCGTTTACGAGAAAACTTGATAGAAATACTTTTCCAAACTAATTTTCTGTTTGGGTATTCAGAAACGATGATTGATTCACTTGAAACTTGTACCAGGTATTTCACATTTATCTAATCTAAGATATTTAAACTTTAATATCGTTTGGAGGTAAGAAGTATATGCAAAAAAAATTGTATTTATGGCGACACAAAGTTTTCGGATCTCAGTATATTTTCTAAAATATCTCGAAAACGGTTGGGAAATTGTAGTAAGTGGAAGGCTGCTATTCGAAAGGTTACTAAATTCTCTACAAAAAAGATCCTGTTGTAATGTTCGGTGGGGCGATATCAATCGAAGAGATAAGTGCTTAAAACTTCAAAGTTGTTAGTTTTATTCTTTTCAACGTGTATTTGTCTCTGTTTACCTAACTTCTTAAGTGGTTGTTGTATTTTTTGTTTTTTTCTCCCCAACGGAAACAACACGGTTACCTCCACATGGTGTTTCCTGGGTAACTTTATAGGCCGTACAATAATGAGCTGTAAAATGTCATGCAGTAGCGTTAATTTTGACCATACCTTATTTAACGCAATATAAAAACTATTTATCGGCCGTGGTGAAGTATGGGCATTCATCTAGTAGTTAATGAAATGACGAGTTAATAACATTTTTCGTTGGAGTTTTATCGAGTATGGCTAATGACCGATAATTCTTCTCCAAGGAAATATTGCTCTTGAAGGTGAATATACCGCTAATCTTTAATTCCATATCCCATCGAGACGATCCTCTGTTCTCATTGCTCGTCCTCCGTCAAGTCCTCATGAGATATCCTCTCGTCATAGCTTCTCATTCTAACATCTCTCTCTCTCCCTTTACAGCAACAGAGATAATGGGTTTCATTTCGTTCTGCTAGTCCTTTGGGGAAATACAAGGCACGTGGTATTTATTAAATGGTAATAATGTCTGCTGTTCCTTTTCGAAGCTCGACACTTAGCAAGGAATTATTAATCGAACGACAAGAATTTACCTGACCCGAGAAGGCAATTGCTTCCGATGAAGGTCGTTCAATTGTACATATCGTCCCTGCCACGTCAAACTATCGAAAATACAAAAACTCGTTTTTCAGGTTCGAGACTTAGCTATTAGATTATGGACGATACGGCTTGTCGCGAATTTTCGCAACTAGAATAGCCTTTAATACCTGAAATAAAGTATCGAATAATAGAATTTTTCAATATATTACCTTGTCAATGGAGAAAATATGGTCGTTCCTATTTTGCTCCGATTTGCTTATTCGATAGTTTGACATGGTAGGGACTATACATATCCGGTAGAATCTACCTATCGTTACACTGTTTTCAGTGAAATTCGCGAAATAATATAGCAATATTTGCAGTTTCAAGTTAATGTGCTGTTAAGAGTGCTTTCTGGTGATATTTTGGCACGAGGAACTAAGCGATACCTATAGCAATAATATCTTTAAACCTGTTTGTAAAAGTCCAACTCGCAGAAATTGTGTCATCTTAGCGCGTTTCTGTTCTTCTCCCTAGTGAATTTCTAAAGTAATATAACAGTTATTAGGTTATTTTTCTTTTTCGTCTTCCTTATTTTATGTCTTGGTTTTCTAGATTGCGCCATTATTCTGTTCTGCAGAGTTCCCGATATGACAGGCATCCATGTTTCAATATTACTATGAGCATCAAGAAGTTCCCATATATTGGCCCAGAAATTGACCGTTTCATCAATTTTCACATTTCGAGGATCCCGGTATGGCTCATTGCTGCGTTTGCTTATCATTCTGTAAAAATCCCTTTCTTGTGTACTGAAGAGTAAGTTTTGTTTTCGGTATATGAAAACAAAACTTACTCCTCCTCGGCGGAGGAACGCTTTACTGTATCGAGGTACTCGGTTGGCGTATACTGCCAATTTCTGCTTTGGCTTGTCCAAGTACTTAGACAGTGTTTCTGGTAAAAACGTATCCTCAATCATGCCGATTTATAATACAATTATCTCATCTACTTTAGCTTTGAGCTTGTTACTTGCTGCTCCTAGGCTCTGGAGGTACTTTGTTAAAACACCAATCCTTCGACGGAGTTCCGCAATCTTGTTCTCCAATCTTCTCCTCCAGGGAGGTACGGTTTGCGTTTTCTTACCACCTCTGTCGGCTTGATTTGGCGTTTTATACCATCCAATGCACAAGAAGCAAGTAACAGCTTTCGCGGATGAATAAATAAGATGACGAATGTCATCAATATCCTGTATTAATTCAGTGTGCGATTCCAGGATTACCGTGTTCGCCATTCTTCCAGCATTGAGAGCCTTCCTGTTATATGGAACACGCGGGATCAGTGGTCGGTTATGAAACGGGATACCACGATATTGGATATACTGGGTCATTAGTAGGTCATTAAGCTTGGACAATACCTCTTCATTCTTGTCAGTGTCATCATTATTGTTATTATTATTTGCTTATATTATTCTTAAGGCGGGCAAGTATGAGATGCATTTTAGTGCTAGAGAGCAAGTGTAACAAATTTCTCTACGCACCCCTAGTTTAAGTGGAGTACAAAGGATAACTGTCGTATCCACCCTCAGAGGTTATCCACTTCTAGCTATGAATACATATACAGACCGCACTCACACCTAGTTCGCACAATACATCATTCTAGAATGGCCTTCTCCTGACAGTCCTAGAGGGTCATGATCCGATAAAAAAAAAACATATAAAGAAAATATGAATAAAAAAAAATCAGTTACAAATATATATTTAAGCGGGGTACGGCAAGTCTTAGACAGTTGAAAACATCAAATGTACATTTAAATGGTCGAGCTAAGGACCATAATTCACCAGACAATGGGTTCTGGAGTCCGGGGGAACTGGTTTTTAATTATAAAGCGAACCGCTAGGAGCGCTCAGATAGCATCAATCATATCCTAGAGAAGGGTTGGACCAATAAACTACTGCTGGCTATAAATCCTAGGGTGTAGCCCTGCCCTTTGTGCTTCTTCGGCTTCAAGAACAATGAGATACGGGCTGGACTCACCGTCTTCGCCTCTTTGTACGGATAGCCTTTGTGCCTATGCTCATATTCCACTAAAGTCTAGTCTTTCACCATGGAGGCATCACAGAAATCAAAAGTTTTTTTCTAAAACCTTCTTTAGGGATTGACCTTTATATTTTTATGAAAACCATCTAAGTAGTCCATTTTTTCACTAATTTCTAATCCTAATACAGGAGGGATCTTAAAAGTAGGACGTTTTCCTAACATTTTTCGTAAAAAGCAAAGATCTATATTTTTTCAGTCAAGAATAACAGATCAAAGACTTTTTGAGAAAAAATTTAATATTTATGATTTTGTCGATATGAAGGATTCGGAAACAGTCGATAACATACATTTGTAACTTACAAACAAGTTTGGATATAGTGTTTTCAGCTGGATGTCCTTCTTTCATGAAAAACGCATAATATAGATAGCTTTCCAAATTTCTACGTTAGAATGATTGCTCTAAAATTATGTAATAGAAACAAATCTATAGAATGTATGTTTTTAACCGATGAATTCTTTCAAGCCGAAAAGGTCGTGGAAATTAAAGGTTTCCGCAAAATAATTTATTAAACTCATTGGTCTGTCATTAATGATTTTTAAAAAGTCTGGCATAAACAGTACAGATTAAGATGGAATAGAGATTACAACCTTTCCTAAGTCCTTCGTTAATATATTCAGAACGTTTCATGAAAACGACTCTTTGATGAGAACAATTATTTCTCTGGTCAAACCTCATATACTGGCGGGATCACGAAAATCAAATAATTTCCCCAAAACATTCGTTAAACTAATTTCAATTATAATTCTCCATTGTAAAATAGCCTAGGAAATAATGCATTTCACTGGATCATCTCCATTTATACTGGAAGGACAATGGAGAAAAATCCATTAGAAATCACCCAAATTTAATAAACTTTGTTGCACGACATTTTAATTTTGTTTTTTTACCAGGTATTCCCCTAAACTAGGTGAGTTCAAACCTACAGAAATAAATTTTTCTGGGTCATAGTTTTTTTTTTTTCAGGCCATTTTAAGCTAACTACTTTTTACCGTACGTAAATTTATCAAACTCTCTTAATTTCATAGATATCAAAACAGAATAAACACTAAATTTATCAGAACGATGTGCTCTTGATTTTTGTTCCGGCATTGTTTTTTGTAAATAGGACGGAAATTGAAAAAAAAAAAAAAAATCACGTAAATTGATTGAAATTTAACGTAAAGCATGAGTCTTTAGAGCTGCAAAATTATTAGAAGGAAAACAGACTCACCTTCAATTTTTTTTTCTTGCATTGATCTATTATATGAATGCTTGCTGCAGAAGTTTCAAGCTTGAGAACTTTTTCCTTTATTTAATATGATTTTTCAAATTTTGCCATAATCGTAATTTTATTACATAAACAAATGATATCAATTTGGTTACTGAGACTCAACTGGTTATATATGTACCTACTTGTTTTTGTTCTATTACACTTTGCTCTAAAAATATTTTGTATTTCACATTTCAGTGTCAATTAATTATAATTAGTTAACAAAATTTAATGATAATTATCATTAATTTTTCTGTGCGTATAACGAAATTTTAGCCCAACATTGATGCACTATAACTCTTTTACCAGTTGAGTCTCAGTCACCAAATTGATATCATTTGTTTATGTAATAAAATCACGATTATGGCAAACTTTGAAAAATTATATTAAAAAAAAAGGAAAAAGTTCTCAAGCTTGAAACGTCTGCAGCAAGTAGTCATATAATACATCAAAGCAATAAAAAAATTAAAAGGTGAGTCTTTTTTCCTTCTAATAATTTCACAGCTCTAAAACTTCCGTTTTACGTTAAATTTCAATCAATTTTCGTGATTTTTTTGTCTTCAATTTCCATACTATTTACAAAACGAAACGCTGGAACAAAAATCAAGAGCATATCGTTCTACAATCTCAAAAATCAAGAGCTAGATACATTTACGTAAAACTTGTTTTCAGATAAAAATTAGATAAAATGCAAACTTAAAATGCAAAATTAAACTGGTAAAAAAAATAGGAAAATCAAAAATGCCTAGCAACATGTTTTGGTTAATTTCTAATGGATTGACCCCTTTCCAAAATGCTTGATTAGGAAGATTACTTTATAATGTTTGATTGAGAATTAGTTTAAAAATTCCACTGGTTCTTAAATTTTCATGCTGGAAGAATCATAAAAACTAAATTATTTTCCTAAAAACTCAAACATCATTGGCACGAGGTTCTTTAATTGAAATAAGTCTAGGGAACACTATTTCCCAGGGCACGAGGTTCTTTAATTGAAATAAATCTAGGGAACACTATTTCCCAGGGCACGAGGTTCTTTAATTGAAATAAGTCTAGGGAACACTATTTCCCAGAGCACGAGGTTCTTTAATTGAAATAAGTCTAGGGAACACTATTTCCCAGGGCACGAGGTTCTTTAATTGAAATAAGTCTAGATAGATAGAAAGATATGGAGTTTGACGCTCTACAGCAAGGTTATTTGCGCCTTCCAATATGTTGGTTCGAAAAGGTTTGGGTTCTTTTATAAATATTTGCTTTAGGTATTTAATTAAATTTTGAGACGTCTGTGAGTTTGTGAGATAGGTGTAGTTCTTTGCCTGTGTGTAATGGTGTTATGCTTTGTTTAGTTACAAATTGTTAAAAATAATTAGTTACAGATTATATCATTTATTAGTTAAAGACCATTACAGTCATTATCTTAAAATCCAATATGGCAATTATAATTTAAATGAAGACTATTATAACTTAAACTAAGACTATATAATTTAAACTAAGACTATGACAATTATAATTTAAATTAAGAGAATTATAATAAAGTTAGACTAATTACAATCTTTTCGTAAACTTGATTAATATAATATTGATGTGATTTTATATATATATATATATATATATATATATATATATATATATATATATATATTCCTTTTTTTTATTTTTTATTTTTTTATCTTTTTATTTTATTTTTTTATTTTTTTTATTTATTTATTTATTTTTAATATATTTTTTTATTATTTTATCTTATTATTTTATTTTTTTTTTATTTACTCTTTTTTTTTCATATGTTTTGTAGGAGGTTTGCATCCTTAAGGAATGACATTAAGAGGGGGATTATTTTGGTTGAATCAGAGAGTGCTTCCTTTAATGATCGTGGTACATGATGTTTTTTAAACAGGTTTTCGTACCGGGGGCATTCTTCAAATATATGGACTACAGTTATTTGTTTGTTACATCGGTTGCATTTTGGAGGTTCTTCTTTTGTAATAAGGTAAGAATGGGTTAAGCGCGTGTGTCCGATTCGTAAACGGCTTAGTGCTGTTTCGGACTGAAATAAGTCTAGGGAACACTATTTCCCAGGGCACGAGGTTCTTTAATTGAAATAAGTCTAGGGAACACTATTTCCCAGGGCAAGCTATTTTTCGTTGAGGCTAAAGAGGCATTATGTATTGAAAACTCGAATGGTTTCGACGGCAGTTTAGATTAGCAACTGTTTGATGAGTAGACTTATAGAAAAAATATTATTGATGCCTTGCCAAGAGTCTTTCTTAGGGCGTTTGATCTGTAATTGCTGATTGAGTAATAGTCCAGAAATTATATTTTTTCACAACTTTATAATCTTTTATGCCAGAGTAATGAGAAAAATAAACCTTTTTCTCAGGAGCGTTCCTTAAAATCAATGTTAGGTATATAATTGTTAACTCTGAAAATGTTCGAGAAATAATAATTTTCTCCGTTTGCTTTCTTTTTAGTGTGAAATATTTACAAACGCTTTTCTTTTTCGGAGAAATCTGCATATAACAATATTATATATGAGCCTTCTGCTCAAATTCCGGAGCATTAATATGCTTTAGGTCTACCCGACAAACCTATGTAAAGTGCTGTATAAGTCTTCTTTTTTGTCATGGCTACCGCGCATGCGCGAACGCCAGCGGACACCTACTTGTGACACTTGTTTGTAACGCTAGGTCCACCCGATAAACCTATGTGATGTACTGTAGAACATACTGTAATATTTTTCGTACATGGCCACTGCGCATGCGCGAACTCCACTGCGCAACTGCGAACGCCAGCGGACACTTTTTTGTGACATATACAGTCTTCTTTTTCGTACATAGCCACTGCGCATGCGCGAACGCAACTGCACATGCACCAAAGTCACTGCGCATGCGCGGAAACCACTGCTATGCCCGAACGCTACTGCGCAAGCCCGAACGCCACTGAGCATGCGCGAACCCAACGGCGCATGCCTGAACGTCAGTTCACATGCCCGAACGCCACTGCTCATGCGCGAGTGCCAGAGCGCATCGAGAACGCAACTGTGACGCCAGCGGACCCATTTTTCCAGTTTGGCCGCTAAAGCATACTTATGCTAATAGCCTTAAGATATATATTTTCTCTAACCGTTTCACGCTGCAGGAGTAAAAAATTCTATAAGTTACTATTAGTTTTAATCTTGTAAGGTTCACCGAGTACTGAAATCATTAGCACCAAACTTACAATGAAATCGCTGATTAAAACCACTAACGAGTGATTTTAGATTGTAAGTATGCATTTGGAATAATATGTTGCTCTGATTACTGCAGTTACATGCCAGCGAGATAATAGAGATTAAAAAAGCGCTCGTTATAATGATTCATCTATAATAGTCAATTTACACGAGTCTCACAAATATGAAGCAATGTACATAAAGCGACCAGTATATTTTCGTACCAGTAATGGCTAAAAGGGAATATTTGGGAAATTGTTAAATGCACCTTTAAAGTAATATCTGCAACGTTTAATCCTAGAAGCTTATAACCATTTCTCCAGGTTAGCGTAAATTTAACTGCGAAAATGTTTATAGCTGTACTCATTTCCCCTAAAAGTGGGTAGTAGCTGTCTCGAATTACCGGATTAATAACGAAAGGAAACATAAAGTAGCCAAAGTAGAAAACAAAATTAGAAAAGAGAAAAACGCTCCGACTCGTAGGACCATAAAGATGTTTGAAAGGAAAGAGAGAGAATAACTTGAAAAGATAAGTAGGAAATACGACGAGGATGGGGGAAGAAGGAGCAGGGATCCCCATCTAACATAAACATAACCACTGATATGTTTATGTTCTGAGTTATTTTAATAAAATTTGAAGTTAAATCCCTGGAGGGCGGAGCCGCCTCAAGATTGGAAAAAGGAGAATAATTCTTCTCGCAAGTTCTCAGAGAAGTTATATTCGATTCCCTTCGGACGGTCGATTGCCTAAGCAGTTAATTGCTGCTATATCAGGCAGTTGCTCTGCTATAGTGGCCCGTTTTTGGCAGTCTTCTACTACACAAACTCCTCTTTACGGCTCTCCCTTTATCAGTCTTATCTATCCTACTAACCATACAGCCAAAACCATGAAGATATTACACCATAATTTTGGCAGAAGGAAGCTTACTGGTGTAAATTATGTTGGCTTCATTGCTTCTTATTTTTTTATGAATTTCTGGTAATGTATGTTTATTAATACTTATCCTTGGTTTCAATAAATTTTCAGTCATTCGAAAATTCTGCCTCAAAAAAGACCCAATAATATGAGAGAAAAAAAGGAAAATATGAATTGAAATGCAGTATATTTCTCTTCCGATTTCTTTGATTCGATGATTACCTTTTTATTATAAGTGTAATTTGCTTGTGAAAAACCTTACTTATATTTAGCACTCTTAAGATTACATAAAAAAAAAAAAAAGCCCTAAGACAACGAGGGTGGCACTTCAATTAACTGTAGAGCAAAATAATTCGCAAATGCACAAGAAACCATTCATTTGAGGACTGAGACGATAGCACTTAGACTGTTTATCGTTTTGTAGACAACATTATACAACAGCGTCTTATTACAGACCTTTCACCGCTTGTGTTAATATTTGATTATTCTTTGCATAAAACTGAGATGAGCAAATCAAACATTTATCACAATTTCTATTAACACTAAGTAAACAGGTGGAGGCTGGGCTGAATAACCAATGTTCAAGCCTTAAATAAATAAATTAACAAACAACCACTTTAGAAACATAGGACGTTACTTTAACATTTGATGAGATTGCTCTGTTTTAGCGCGGTTCCTCCCTCCCTCCATAAGGAGGAAACCCGCTTATAAGGTTGACCTTAAGACGTAATCCGGAAGAGCTGACTAGAAAATTTCTCGTTTTAGACCCCATAGATCACGAAAATAAAGGTGGTTCAAATTTGTAGGTATATGTATTTGTAGGTATATGTATTTGTAGGTATATGTATTTGTAGGTATATGTATTTGTAGGTATATGTATTTGTAGGTATATGTATTTGTCTCTTCGCTCACTAAAATCAAATATGGTCCGATGATGAAATTTAATGCAAAAACCTTCCGTCTACTTAGAAAGATCAAGTTCGTTAACCAGCAGAATCCGTCCGCCGGAACATTTTTGGCGGTTTTCGGAGAGAAATTTTCGCGAAAAAAAAATCGGATCGGTTACGTTTTCGAGTGCCTATGCTTGCAGGTACCCGTTTTATAGGTTCCTTAATGTAGGAAAACGAATGAAACCATTTTTAACTGTTTACGAGAAAAATTGACAAAAATAATTTTAGAAATTAATTTTCAGTCTGGGTATTCAAAAACGATTGATTCTGTTGAAACCTGTTCCAGACGCTTTAAATCCATCTAATCTGAGACAGTGAAATTTTTGTTCTGTTTGGAGTTAAGGAAGTATTAGAAATTAACTATTTCATGAACAGGTATGTTCTAATGGAAGGTAGTCATTCGAAAGTTTACTAAATTCTCTACAAAAAAGCTTCTAATGTAATTTTCTATGGGGCTATATTAATCGGAGAAATAAGGACTTGGATGTTCGAAATTGTTAATTTTGCTCTTTTTAACGGGTTTTCGTATATGTTTGCCAAACGTTTTAATTGCTTGTTGCTTATTTTAATTTATTGAGGAGTGAAATATGTATTTTACGAAAACAGGGTAAGAGAATATGGGAGAATGTCATAGTGTTTGCAAGAGCGAACCTTGAGAAGGTGGTGGAAGTCGCGATACTCTCGGTTTCCTGTTGTGGCACATTAAATCTATTTTCTTTTTGAGGTTTTATTTTATATACTTCACGAAAGATCAAACCCCACCAATAGCTACGATCATTCCTTTAACAATACTACTAGAGGTATGAACGTCACTGCGCTAAGATGAAGCAGTTCATGCGAGTTGGACGTTTTTTAAAGTGAAGCCAAATTATATTGTGAACACAGTTCATTTCCTAAAAAATATTCAAGATTATATAATACAATAATACTTAAATATTAATTATACAATTCTGCTAAAAGTCAAATGATTTCCCAGGCAAATATATTTCCAAAATCAAATATTTCCTTACATATAATTATTATCCTTTCGTTACACAATATGTATTTTGCTTTGGTTACATTTGACCTTCCAGAGTGCCCCAGACTTCGTTTAGTGGCTGTCAAAACCCCTGGATACCTTCCTGGTCCTAGAAGTTCTTTCTTCTAACCCCTATTTAAATCCCTTCCTCAACTTCTCTGACCAATTTTCCCTCTGTGACTCGGGGAAACCTTATTATTGTCCCTTATTGCGAGCAAAACTTTCTTAGGACACTCTATGTCTTGCGCGGGTACTCGTATTATAATTACAGAATTATAGGTTTTTTTTCCTTACGGAGGGAGGGAGGAACCGCGCTAAAAACGTCAACAATCATCATCAAACACATCTGTTATTCTCCGACTATTTTAAAATAAACCAAGTTAATGCAAAGTACTAAATATTCATAAAGAAGACATCAATTATTCAGAGCTAGGAATGATCAAGTTACAAATATTCCATTTTTGCGTCTATTTAACGTAACTCTCTACCAGGCGCGGGACGTTATTTACAGTAGGATGTCCACATTTATAATCCTTTGATTGGAATTAACGGCAGGAAAACAAACAGACACCTTGGGATTGGTCAGAGGATATGTCTTGTCACGTTCTGACCAATCATTCTTCCTATCCAACTCGTGGGGAAAACAAATGTTGCCTATTCCATATTGCATGATTCTGTTCCTTAGTGCGTGTATATATATATATATATATATATATATATATATATATATATATAATAATAATAATAATAATAATAGTAACAAACTAAAAGCTAAAATTGATGAAATAATTGTGCTTCATATAGGAATGATTGATGAGGAACGCTTGATTGAATCATTATCTATGTATTTAGATAAGCAAAAACAGAAACTGGCTGTTTACGCAAACAGAATACGTAGGTACAATGAAGCGTTCCTCAGAAGGAAGCAAAATTCTCTTTTTAGCGCTCGAGAAAGGGACTTTTATCGCACCTTAATTAAAAGCAATAAAGACAAGGTAAGTGATGTAAATATTGAAATGGACAAGATGGTAGGCTATTGGGCAGACGTATGGGAAGTGCCCGTGTCCCATAGCAAGAATGTGGATTGGATGTCAAAAGTGCGTGAGCAAATAAAGAATGTTCCGCAAATGGAAAACAGCCAAATTCTTGTAGAAGACGTGACACAAGCGATTAAGAAATTGCACAACTGGAAAGCTCCCGGGCGCGATGGCTTACAAAATTATTGGTTGAAGTATTTCACCAGCCTTCATGGAGCAATAGCACAGTGCTATCAAGACATTCTTGTAGGTCATATGCCAATTCCAGAAGATTTCGCTGAGGGAATCACTTATATGATTCCAAAGAAAATAAATGAGAACCTAGACCCAAAAGACTACAGACCAATAACATGCCTAAATGGTGTCTATAAACTCTTTACATCCATTATTGCATCAAAAATTCAAGATCATTTATATCAATATGAGTTACTAGCCCCAGAGCAGCTCGGCTGTAAACGTGGCTCTAAGGGATGTAAAGAGTTGTTAGTTTTAGATACATTTATCGCATCTCAGGTCTCGGCGAAACAGCAAAATCTCTCGATGGCGTGGATAGACTACAAGAAGGCATTTGATTCAGTTCCTCACTCCTGGTTGGTCGAAGTATTAAATATCTACAAGATTGCTGAAAATGTGACGGATCTGTTGTCACGTATGATGGCTACGTGGAAAACAAAGCTCAGCTTTAGAAAGGGCACAAATAGGATTGAAAGTGAACCAATGAAGATACAACGAGGAATATATCAAGGCGATAGCCTTAGTCCTTTATGGTTTTGTTTGTCCCTCAATCCAATGAGCCAGTTACTTCGTGACAGTGGATTTGGTTACCAGCTAACTGTAAATAATCCCGACACCAGGATAAGCCACAGTCTATTTATGGATGACCTTAAGTTGTACGCGAAGAATCCTGTCCAGCTACAAAGCATGACGGATATTGTTCAAGATTTTAGTAGCACCATCGGCATGACGTTTGGTATTGACAAGTGTGCCGTACTGCATGTTTCAAAAGGGCAATCAGTTTTGACCAATAACATTGCGTTAGCTGATGGTGATGCTATCCGTGAACTCGAGGAGGATGAGTCGTACAGGTATCTTGGCGTACAACAACATCTGAAAATAGCCAAAAGAGAAGTAAAAGAGGAACTGAAGGCTGTGCTTCTTAAACGCTTGCGTCTGATTTTAAAAAGCTATCTACATGGCAGGCAGAAAATAAAGGCAATTAATACATGGGCAATTTCATCACTGATTTACAGCTTCGGAGTCATCAAATGGTCGGATACATCGTTACAAGAACTGGATCGTCTCATACGAACAGAGATGACTAAGGCACGTATGCACCACCCCATATCGTCAATTGAAAGGCTGTATTTACCCAGGAATAAAGGAGGACGAGGTCTCGCAAATATTCAAGATTTATGTCGCTCCCAGGAAATTAACCTGAGGAGCTACATAATGGCAAGCGAGAATCGTCTTTTCAAGGAAATGGTCAAACTGGACGAAAATTATACAACCTTAAAATTGAAAACAAGCACATGGCCGGAAATTACGAAAGAATCGGATCGCCTTGGCTCGTGGCTAAAGAAAGCATTACACGGGCGATACCATAGTCAGTTATTTGATCCGGAGGTGGTGCTCTCATGGTCGGTAGCGTGGTTGACTTCTGGAAGGCTATTCCCCGAAACAGAGGGGTTTGTAATAGCCATCCAGGATCAAGTAATAGCAACAAGATCCTATCGACGTCACGTTTTGAAGGATGTCAACATCTCTGACAAATGTAGACTTTGTAACAAAACGTATGAGTCGATCCAGCACATTACGGGGGGCTGTGAGATTCTTGCGGGATCCGATTATCTTCAGCGGCACAATAACGTGGCCAAAATATACCATCAAGCACTCGCAGAAAAATATGGTATGTTGGATGGTGTGGTCCCTTATTACCGCTACGTCCCAAATAGACTTTTGGAAAAAGGTACAATTAAGATGTATTGGGACGAAGCAATGTTAACGGACCGTACTGTCCATCACAATAAACCGGACATTCTTATCATTGACAAGGGAAGTAAGACAGCCGATATTATTGATTTCGCAATCCCCAATGATGAGAATATCCGGAAATCATATGCCGAGAAACTGCGCAAGTATCAGGAGTTGGCCATAGAGCTGAAAGACTTGTATAAGTTGGATTCCGCAAGGATTACAGCCGTCATAATCTCGACCAACGGGCTCATTCCAAAAACGACGATTGCCGCAAATACTTATTTGAAACTGCCGGAGGATCTAATTAAAAATGCCCAACAAGCGGTACTGCTTGATACCGCCAGAACGGTTCGGAAATTTTTAAATGAACGCCCGTAAAAAAACAGCAAAAAATCAATAAAAAACAATTCTTTCGGTTGGCAACAGCCCCCGAAGGAATTTATCCCAGGAGACTGAGGAGAAAACCACCAATAATAATAATAATAATATTTATTTGTAATTGAACATTGTCCTTACAAATATGATCGGGGTAAATATATACAATTCATGAAAATTAAATTAGAGTAGACTCTTATAGAACAAGTAAATAAAATAAGCTTTTATAATACAGAATAATTAAGAACTGATATTTCGGTTCGTTTACTACACGCTGCGGTTGCCTCTTTTCCTCATTACAGCCTCCAAGTAAATGCAAAAGGCGTTTATATCGGTGATGTTAGAGGTAGTCAGGAAATAATATGTTGCGGAGTTGTTGGTGTGTTCTTCAATAATAGGTTTCAGAGTATTTCTGAGATTGGAGTATTCAGGACATCGCCACAGCAGATGCTCCAAGTCTTCTTCCTCCAATTCACATTTGGTGCATATTTTGTTCGTTTCTATTTTGTACCTTTGACGGTGGATGCTGAGGTAAAGTGTCTTCTTGTTCGCTAATCTTAGTTGACTTATGATTCTTTGTCTATTTATGTTCATATTTATTAGAAGGTAGCTGTTGTAGGTATGAATTGCACGATATATGGTACTGTAGGAGGTTGTGTTGATATGGTCTAGGTCATCTTTAATCAGGTTTGCTTTTAATTTTGGCGCTATTTCTTTGAGTAATTTGAAATTTGGGGTTTGAGCTGTGATTTGGTCTGTTATTTCATACTTTAAAAGAAAATATTTTAACTTCTATATATATATATATATATATATATATATATATATATATATATATATATATATATATATATAATTTAATTACAGATAAAAGGAAATGAGGGTAATGTTGGCCATCAAACTATGTAGATGAAATAATTATTGAGCTGATCGTCATAAATCTGAAGCTCTTTCATAAAATAAATAATAATAAAAAAAAAAATAATTTCGTTTAGAGCCTTCTGCTCAAATTCAGGAACATAAATATGCTTTGTCCTGTCATCACATTACACAATACAATGTAAAATTTGTAATATACCTGTAAATAAATATATATTCATTCATTCAAAAAAAAAAATAAATAAATAAAAAAAAAATGAAATATGCTTTAGGTCCACCCGACAAACCTGTGTAATCACATAGGCGCTTGCGCAGTGGCTAAGTTCTTACATGGCCACCGCGCATGCGCGAACGCCACCGGACACTTTTTTGTAGCGCTTTTTATCAGTTTAGTCATCGCTAAATCATATTTATGCTAAAATTCTAATCCTGGTCCAAACGCTGACAAATGAATGGACGAGGTAGTCGGCAATGTGTCAATCACCATTCACTTTTAATCCATCTCCGATACATCATTTATTGACATTTATCATTGATTTAGTCTTTCATGAGGAAAATAGTCTATTCTCTGACATTTAGCTGCCGAAGAATTCCGATTCAGCGAGTATAATTGTACGTTATTGAAATTTGCTATATATTGGAATTACAATACATAATACATCAAAAGACTATTCTAGTTTATCTATTTATACTGATAATAGAGCTGGCATATGTCGTGATTCTCTTTTTCCGTAATGAGTGATTCAATAGAACACTGTTTTTATGTGCAACCTCAGCCTTGGTATATGTACCTACTTTGAGCCTTATATGGTAAAAATATTTTCTGACGTCCGAAAATATTTTCGCAGATGGACATATTTTTAAAGATATGTGAATAACAACAGAAAGCACTGGCTCTCCAGATCCGAATTGTTTTCATCTAAAAATTTCAAAGAAAAAAATTTTTTCCTTTAAAAATATTACCATTAGCTTGAAATATAATGTCATATTTTTGCGGATTCATTACTTTCTTTATTCGCGCTTAATGACATGTATCAAAAACACACACTACGGATTAAAATCTTGGAACAGATAGAAAAACTTCAAGTACATATCATACACGTGACAATTTATTGGCTACATGAATTTACTTGGAGGTAAATGTAAAAATTGCATCCAGCCAACGGCCTTAGCCGTGTTGAAAGCACCGGTTCCCGTTGATAACCGGGTGACATAATAAAAGTCCGTCACGCAGAAGCTGCATAACTAAGCACTTTCCTCAGAATTTGGGTAGTGTAGACTGCTTTCCAGAGCAATTTGCTTAAAATATCCTACATAAATGAAATAAAAACACGAATAGTTCTCTATTAAATGTGTAATGAGTAACTGATGAATTATTAATTTGCTTCCAGAGTTATGTTTACACATGGTACCTACTACACTACGTAATAAATACAAAAAAACCTCATATTATCGTATTTTGATCTAACGCAGGAACAGGATACAGTCCGTCTAGATACAAAGCGCTCCTTGCGGCGGCTTTGAGAACCTACGTCTGGCGGGCTTTTCTATTGAAACATAGTACAAAGTAAACCCCCGCTTTCCGATTGACCGATTCAGCTCATTTTTACAAAACTTCTTTCTCATGAGTTACCCACGATGTATACCGCGTTTCGTTTCAATACAGCAGAAATTACGACCGGTATGAGTATATTAGGAATTTGGGTCCGGAGTAAACCCCCCCCCCTTCTAATGAACCGATTTAGTTTATTTTTACAACACATATTTACCTGTAGATTACCACTACGAATACCGAGTTTCGTCGAAATATACCAAAAATCACGGCTGGTAGTGCCGAATTGGTATTGTGGGTCCGGAGTAAACCCCCCCCCTCCTAATGAACCGATTTAGTTTATTTTTACAACACATATTTACCTGTAGATTACCACTACGAATTCCGAGTTTCGTCGAAATATACCAAAAATCACGGCTGGTAGTAACGAATTGGTATTGTGGGTCCGGAGTAAACCCCCCCCCCCTTCTAATGAACCGATTTATTTCATTTTTATACCTCACTTTTCTCTCTATATTACCACTATAAATACTAAGTTTCGTTGAAATATAACAAATATTACGGCTGACATGGTCAAATTAGTGTTTTGGGTTCGGGGTAAACCCCCCCTTCCGGTGGACCGACTTTGGTGGTTAACGATCTCGTTCAATCGTTTGCTAATTGAATGCTATATACCAAGTTTCGTGACGAAAAAACAAAAACTCTGGCCGCTATCGTGTTAACAGACATATATATATATATATATATATATATATATATATATATATATATAATTTTAACGGGGGTCATTTTCGGTGTCTACTAGGTAGGATCGATAAAGATTTGAAGCAATTTTTCAAAAATTCCGTCATGAGTCCAACCTCAATAGCTACTTTCCTTCGGAGGAAAGTGCTAAAAGGGTGTAAATTTTTAGATATCCTGGGTTTAATAACAGAATTGTTGATACGCCGTTAAACATCCACCATATATATATATATATATATATATATATATATATATATATATATATATATATATATATTTGCATTCTTTTGTGTGGAAGCTCATAAACAAAAATGACATTTTGGCACCGTTGGACGAAGCAATTTTCTATCTTAGTGGAAGTAGACTCTATAATTTCAATAGGGATGTGGGTCTATCCTGAAAACATATAATTTTAATCTACTAAATAAAGTATAGAACTTTTATTGGTATTCATACTAATGTCTCATGCAAACGAAATTAAAATATTATTGCAGGAAATAATTTCGTTATAGAATAATTTCTAAGTCACTTGTACTTATGAACATTAATGACAGTCCTACATAGTAATATTGTAATAGTAATATTGTATGAGACATTTACTTTCAAATACAGACCGAGTGAATAGATTTATCGGCAGGTTTACCTGGGTTAGAAAACTTTTTTGTTTTTGCGCCCTGACTCTGAATTAATTTTAA
>OX328123.1:147850516-147960516 GCA_946811695.1 Gonocerus acuteangulatus | reverse complement strand
AAAAAAGTCCGACTCGCAGGAACTGCATCATCTAAGCGTGGTTCCGTTCTTATCTCTAGACTCATTTAAAATGATTAAAATAGCAGCTGTTATTATTTTGGGTCCACATTTCTAGAAAGCATGAAGATTAGATAGTTAGCCGTCGAGGTGATAAGTAAAGATGGAATGGTTGGGATTCGGCTAAAGAAACCTCAATACGATTTTTGTTAAAAAATCTATATTTAGGACGTTTTGGCTACTCATTGGTAGCCTTCTTCAGCAATGAAAGTGCCGGGAGGCAGAGGAGGACCAAAGTTGACAGTTGCATCTTTACTTTCAAGAAAGGTCTTATTTACGATCTTACCTGGATGGGTCCCCGCCCTAGGAAGGACCCCGCTAGGCATTTGAAAAGCTATATCTTGGAAATCCATATCTCTAAGATTAAATTGTTTTTCTTAACCTCATTTATTATCAAATACATTATCCGACTATAAGCAGTTGAAAAAAAAACAAGGAATAAAAACAGACAAAAAGAACAGTTCGAATAAGCGAAATCAATTACTTTAAAGTTTTAAGCACTTATTTCTCCGATTGACATCGTCTAATCAAAACTTTCATCACAACCTTTTTTGTAGAGCATTTAGTAAGCTTTCTAATGGTATTCTTCCGTTTACCAAGATTCTCAACCTTTTTCGAGATATTAAGGAAAGTATACAAAGTTACCAAAACTTTTTATGTCTGTTAATAAAATATTTTATTCTAACCCTTCCTTAACTCCAAACGCAACACAAATTTCAACATATTAGTTTTAAAGAAAGTAGAACATGCAGAAAATGTTTCAACTGAATCCCATGATTCTAAGTACCAAATATATATTCAAAATATATATATTCAAAAACTATTTTTCCAATTTTCTCGAAAACGGTTAAAGCTATTGCCTTGAAAATGGTTTCATTCGTTTTCCTAGCCCAAGAAGCCTATAAAACGAGTGCTTACAAGCTTATGAACTCAAAAACGTAAGCGTTGCGATTTTTTTTGCGCGAATTTCGCCCCAAACGCCATCTTCCAGTGGACGGATTTTGCTGGTTAACGAACTTGACCTTTCAAATTGGACGACGGATTTTTGCACCAAATTTCATCAAAATTGGACCTTTCGTCTTCTACCTAGAGAGCGAACAGACAAATATATATATATATATATATATATATATATATATATATATATATATATATATATATATACACACAAATTTGAACCACCATCATTTTCGGTTTCTAGGGGTTCTGAAACGCAAAATTTTCTAGTCGGCACTTTTGGATTGCGTCATGAGATCAACCTTATAAGCAAGGTTCCTCCCTATGGGGGAGGGAGGAACCGCGCTAAAAAAAAACTAAGATCTAGACTAGATTTTCCAACAATTACGAAATGGGACATCTTACCGTGTATTCTTTAGTTTATTCAAATGATCTAATTTAAGAATTGATTGAATGATTTTCACTCTAGGATAGGTAATAAAAGTATTAAATGTGCACATTTAAATATCATGATTTATTTATAAAATTTTAACTATTGAAATCGGAGCAATTGAGTCCTACCATTTGATTTATTGTCCAGGGCGCGTTTTTGGCCTGAAATTGACTTATTGAGGTGTTATTTACGTACAATGCCTCGATACCACAGGTTCTGTCCGACTTATTTAAGGATTTGACTTATCTAAGTTCGGCACATTGGGAGTTGATTACATAATCGTGTTTAATGAAAATTTTTCCATTTTCATAACATCAATTTTAGGTAATTGTTTAGATTTTTCGCAATATTCAGGCTAAATGAGCGTACAGAATTACATAAAAAGGCCTACATTACATGAAAGGCGTACACTCGATCAAGGTCTTTGAAAAATGTTTTACTTTCACAAGTGCACGTTCTACCATTTTATGTCGGTTTTGTCAAATTTTTGGAGGGCTTATGGTCTAAATAAACTTTGAATTTCTATTAGCAGTAACTACCTCTGGTAACTCTTGAGGTAGCTCCAGAATGATCTGGTAGCATTAATCTGATTAGTTCTAGTCATGTGTGAATCATTTGTCCTAATTATAATTTTTTGTTTGACAAATTTGAAAATAAAGCTTAAACAGGACTCCTTGGGAAGCATGTTATCAATTTATAGAAAAAAATAATATAATATAGATCAAATGAATAAACTATAAAAATATAAAGATTATTTCGTTTAGAGCCTTCTGCTCAAATTCAGGAACATAAATATGCTTTAGGTCCACCCGATAAACCTATGTAATGTACTGTATGACATACAGTCTTCTTTTTCGTACATGACCATTGCGCATGCGCGAACGCCAGCGGACACTTTCTTGTAACGCTTAGGTCCACCCGACAAACCTATGTACTGTACTGTTTGACATAAAGTATTTTTTCTTGAATGTACAAAAATAACAATCATTGAGGTATCCGTAAATCAAAAAAATTGCGGATGATTATTTTTAAATAACAAATAAACGATGAAAAAATTATTCCCCCCCCCTTTTTTTTGTAGTACTTTAGGTCATAAATCCGAAAATATTCACGATAAAAATCTTTCCTAGACCTTAAACGATTTTTAGTGAAAATTTTAAAGTTGCTCTGGTGTGTTTATAATTGTATTTTTCTCTTTCTTTATCAATACCAAGCAAAACCAAAACATTGATGTCGTATTTTCGATGAAAATCACACGTATTTTTGAAGAATCTGTTTCCCCCATAAAAAATTCTATTTTTTCCGCAAAACCAGCTATAGATATGGCTTTAAAAATATTTTTATTCGTTCCTCGACGAAAAAATACGTCTACAAATTGTACCATAACACATATAAACGCAAAGTATTTTGCCAAAACACCCTCACCTTTCGCTAAAAGGATAATATTACCTTGTTTTTTTTTTTTCCAATTTCTTTTTTATGAGCTATAACGCTTACTTAACTATTCAAAAATGAAATACAAGAGTGTGGAACTGCCGGACCAGTTTTTAAATCTGCCACAAATTCGATTTTTTAACTTAAGTTCTGATACATTTTTTTTAAAATTTAAAAAACGTCCTACTGGCAGGAACTGCGTCATCATAGTGCGGTTCCGTTTATATCTCTAGTGCTATCAGTAAAGAATAGTAGCAGTTATTGGAGGGGATTGAACTTTCATGATAAGATAAACTAATAGTACCAAACAGGTGAAGAATAAACCTTCAAAAATTTTTCAAACTTTCCATTTATTCCTCCATCACAACGTTTCGGACACACAGGTCCATCCTCAGGCAATCTACAATAGTATATTAATTTCAGACATTACATCCTCCAAAAACCATTTACTAAATTTTATTGTCATAATTTTAAACTCACCATGTCCTGTTCATTACTCTAGTTACACTAAAACAGTCATACAATAAATAAACATGATTCCTGTAAGGAACCAAGTCAAATTACACCTACATCAATTAAACACTCATTATCACAGCCATATTAGACTTTATCAAGCTTCCTAGGCCTATTATATTTGGTATAACTAAAAATTAAATTAAAACATTAAAATTCAATTAGTCAAAATATATAATAAATTATGTATGACATATCACAGACAAATTATGTAATTTCCTGAACTTCCTTAACTCCAAACGGAACCAAAATTTAACTATCTTAAATTAGATAGACGTAAAACGTCTGGAACAAGTTTCAACTGATTTAATCTTTTACGATTACCCATATTGAAACTTAGTTTGGAAAATTATTTGTATTATTTTTGTATCTAATTTCATAAGTTTTATACATATGTTGCCGGCAAAGTATAAAATCAAGGCATACGATAGAATGCCTAAATCCAGCCGGTAATGTATGAAATAAAGCGTATTTCATACATTCCCTAGGCATTATAAAGAATGCTTACTGCGCTTTAGGCAAAGTACGAAAGAGAGGATTTGTTGGTTGTACTACAAGCCCTGTAGGAGTAACTACCGGTGGACTGTCGAGGGCATTTATGTGAATATAAATGTGTTAAAGAGCAAAGAAAATCCAATTCTAAGTGTGACAATATTCAGCCCTGCTGCAACAAGTAGCTCTAAATATGTAAATAACAATCTCACTTATTATATTGTTTTAAATAAATTGTTTGCCGTACGAAAAGAGCTTTTTTTTAAACAATTTGTAAAGTTATTCAAATTACCTAGGTTAAAGTGAACCGTTTTAATTTTTTACAATGCCAAATAAGCAACAGGCTTGCTATAGAATACCTAGGAATTTTATACAATGCCTAGACAATGTGTGTAATATTTTGAAAAAAAAACAATACTTTCTATACTTTCCCTAAACCGCTTAGGCATTCTGTAGAATGCTTGACTTCTACACTTTGCCGGTAACATATATACACATACACAAATTTCGTGTATGTGCGTATATATATGTGTGTGTGTGTGTGTGTATTCGTGATCTGCGGGTTCTCCTGATAGTATACTACATTTACCTAATATAGGCTATTACAAAAATAAGAAGCAATAAAGAACCAAGATAAACAAACAAAAAAGACCTGTTCAAATAAACGCATACAACGTTTTCAATGTTTTAAGCTCCATTATTTCTCCAAACAACATCGCCTAATCAAAAATTGCTTGGGAACATTTCTTGTAGAAATTCTAGTATGCCTTTCAATGGTTACTTTCCACTTACCACGATTTTCTAACCCTTTTCGAGATTAGTTAGTTAGTTCGGTAGTTTCTCTTGGAAATGAGTTAGAAAAGATAGTTTTATCCACTTTAAAAAAAAAAAAAAAAAAAAATGGTTAGAGAAATCGCCTTGGAAATAGGTTCATTCGTTTCTCTGTTTTTTAGAACCTGAAAAAGTATATCTGCAAGCCCACAAACGAAAAGTGCAACGAGTTTTTTGGCACGAATTTCTCGCATAAAACCGTCTTCCGGTAGGTGGATTCTGGTGGTTAAGGAACTCGACCTTTGAATTAGACTAAGTATTTTTGTACTAAATTTCATCAAAATTGGATCATTTTTGAGCGAGTGAAGGGAGCGAACAGACATATATATACATATATATATATATATATATATATATATATATATATATATATATATATATATATATATATACAAATTTGAACCACCGTTATTTTTGTTATCTGGAGGTTCTGAAACAAGACATTTTTTAATCAGCATTTCCCAATTGCGTTATGAAGTCAACCTTATAAGCGGGGTCCTTCCCTATGGAGGGAAGAAGTGGCCGTCAATACTATTAATGGTCAAATACTCATTTTTTTAAAAATACACACGTAGATACCAGATAGATTTACGCCTATTCTTTTTACGAATGAAAAACCATCACCCATAGTTACAATCCAACCCACGTTGTTATCCACGGAGTACTTATGCCTTATGACTCAAGGCCTTTGGACCTCGAAGTTAAGGTTTCGGTCAGACTTGTCAGATGCAAGTTTGGCCGACTCGCCGTATTGACTTGCCAGGATCTTAGAGACTGAAAATATTAAAACCGTTCTGACTAGAAACGATTTGTACTGACAAACGACTGGCGGGAAAGATGATTCATTTACATAGTTTTCCCCCAGTGCACGATTCAAAAACGACAACTATGGAATTATTCCTCTGTAGGCCGTAACATCAAAGTCCTCAATAGTGATTTCATGAAGCTTATTTCCGGTAAGCGGATGATAAAACAAGGCGAGGCTGCATTCCGAGTATTCAAAACATATATTTGGCCAAGTAAATAACGTATAGAGCTCTGTAGACTTTTGTTTAATTAAGACTGCGTCTTATGAGAGCACCGTCCGTGCACAATAGTGCAATAAATGCGCTTAAACGCATCCAGTGTTTTTGAGCTTTAAGTAGTGCTCAGATTATGCATGATTTGTTTGGCCTATTCGCAGCCCTTTGTAGATATCTTAAAATGCCCAAAACCAATTTCACGTGCTAATTGTGGCTTGGAAGAAGGAGTAAGAGGATCCAGAAAGACCAAAGCTACTTGATCTGTTGGCTGCCAATAAATCGGCCGATTGTCGGTAGCTCTTAGCCGGGGGTTCCGATAACCGGACGGAGGAGACCGCAGAAATCACCCAGACCATTAGAGGATGTGGCGTGCAGGTCTCTCGCCTTTTATCTTGCCGCCGGATCGGAGAGGAATGGCCATTACGTCCAGGATTAGGAGACCTTTCGAGGCTCGTATTTACTGCCCACACCGCAAGATAGCGTTCAGGAAGGAAGGAGGTCGGGCTGTTCCGATACCCCGATCTTCGGGAAGCTGTCCTCCTTCCAGGATCTATGGCTATCTAGAGCCTTTGTTCTAGCCAATGGAGATTCAGCTGGACCCTCTCTATCCCCTTCCTCCCTTCTCAAAGTACCCTCTCAATCTAATTACCAAACCTCAATATTCAACAAAACGACGAGAATTTATCTTGACTATTATTACTAGGAACGGATGTTATTGTATTAATATATTTTTTTCTAATTCGTAAATCGTAATTGTTGATGTATTTTTGCACGTATCAAGTGATTTTAAAGCATTTAAACAGTTTTTTTTTTATTTTAAACTAGCTGTTACCCGATGTGCAATGCTACACCTACTTTCTGCCTTTGACTCTACCCGTATCAAAATTTACCTGTATACCCAGTTACGTCAAAATCGGTCAAACGGTGTGAATTAGTTTATATCTGTCTAGATGTAGTTCGTGATACAGCCAACAGAGGCCAGCACCAAAGCAGTCCTAAAAGAAACCGACAGAGGCCAGCACCAGAGCCTCCGAAAAGATAGCTCTTATCAGCACTCCTTAGAAAGTGACTGTTGAGATAAAATTGAAATAAACTGCATTACATGATTATATAATGAAGTAAAGTCATCAATGAGTTCGAGTTATGTATTCTAATTATCAGGATCATCAACAAATAAATTTGAGACATTATTCAAAATTGCTGTCGATTTAAAATGGCCGCCACAATCTGAATGGTTCAGTGTAGCCAATTTTTCTTGAACAAAACTTTTGACCTTTTGACCAAATTTTGAAATTTGACTATTTTGACCTAGCCTAGGAGATTTCCCGTATCAAGACCTACCTGTGTGTCAAGTTTGGTCAAAAACGGTCAAACGGTGTAGATTTGTATAAGGAACAAACAACACACAGAAAAACATACAGACAGACACGTGATTTTTATATATATAGATATGTTTACATATTTTGTCAAAACCCCATATTTTGCCAAAAATACCTATTATTTGTTACATGTTTTGATATTCTTTTTATTTTGTATTTGAAGAAATAAAGGGAAAACCGAGAAAGAAAATAATACTTTACCCATTGAGTCTACGTCACTGTGTCTTTTCGAATTCAAAGAAGCAACGGTGACTGTTCATATACTATATCCAGGCTAGAAACAAAAAACATTAGTAGATAATATTGCAATAATGCATAGAGTAATAGAGAAAATCCAGTTTTTAGAAGGAGATACTGGGAATAAATTGAAAAGATAGTTAAAAAACCCTAGGTAGGAAGATATCCAGATTATTGGTGAAAACAACAAGTAGATGTTTAACAGTTGAATTGAATCACATGGCAGCCTTAAAATGCGTAACATGTAAGATGTAGAAAGTATGTAGACGTAGAAAGATCATTTAGTCGCTTCCGTGTTAAGTGCTCACGCCGTAAGTGTTAAGGCCACACCCTAATAATTAGTGTTATCAATCCTATCCTGGCTAGAAAAGGGTGGTAACCTAGATGATAACCCGTCATAAAAATCTTAGTTAACAATAAATGGACGTTAAAATTTATATAAATAAATAAAGAAAGGAAATGTAATGCTGATTTCAAAAATTTATTAAAACGTTAAAAAAAAAAAAAAAATGTGTAAAAGCAGAGAAAATTGGAGTTGTACTACAAAAACACGATTCCCTCTAAAGAACCTTTACGAAGGCATTTGTCAGGAAGGGAGTAAGATAGAAATGTTTGGTGTTGGATTACATTTTTTGTTTGGTTTTAGTACCCCCTTGAGTATTGGCATTAACATGCGATACACCCATTATAGTAGATTATTCAGAATTCATGATGAAGTTCAGCTCATTATATGTAATCAAAATTCATAAGACAATTAAATATCTCTGAGTACATGATTGAAAAGAAAGAGTTTCCCCTCCCACTATTGAGTAAGGAAGGCTAAAAAAAGTATGACGTTTCGCCCTGTCCGTCAGAGAAGGCCTAAATAATATAATTATATAAGATTGACTGAAGACGGATGGAGTGACGTGCCGTGCCAGATAACTGACGTCCCGGATAACTGACACAAGACAGTAACTGACGGTTGACGAGCCTTGATGGAAGGGAGTCAGTCCTTCTGAAGGCAGATAATAACCCCTGGGGCCTTGTATCTTTAATATTGGTTCGACTTCTCGCTTATAGGGAGCTAGTAATTATAGCTGGGATACTATCGGAGCTGCAATAAACTAATTCAGAATTGCTGAATTGCCGACGGCGCACAGTGGGGTATAGGACATATAATCTTGGCCAAAAATATTTCTGAAGCTTAATTCATTTTCTTTGATTATATAATCTGCAAAATAGATAATATATGATTCCAGTAATGGGGTTTAAGGCAATAATAGGATTCTGGGGTGTCCCATGGTCTAGTGGCTAGAGCCTTAGATACATGAGCGAGAGATGGTGGGTTCGATTCCCACCGGCAGCAGGAATTTTCTCATATCACGGCTCGTTGGGTAAATTCCTCCTAATGGCCTAGACGTCGAAGTGCCGAAAAAAAAGAAGAAATAATAGGATTCTGCTGTTTTAAATAACTTATAATTGTTAGGTGTAATACGCATAATTTTATAAAGTTTCTATCAAAGCTGACACACACACATGCAGACAAGCCCACAAAACCACCCACCCACCCACGCACAAACACACACACACCACTTCCTTAAAATCACTCAGAAAAGTAATATAACACCAGCTTGAGGATTACCTTCGCAATTCCATTTGTGTAGCATATAGTCGGAGAGCTGGCAACGCACTTTTCATGAAGTGTTTTATGCACCCTGAAATTTTGCTATAGTGTACCTCTTGGGTAGATAAGAAGGTAAGTATGTGTTTCCTGGACATACCTTGGAACACCAGTTACTGCGCATAGGGAAAAGGTGCAAAACAATATTGCCCAAAAATAGTGTTTTATTAAAAAACACATTGGGAGAAAAAATAAACTTTTTAATTTTGGATTGTGACTGTATTGTTAGTAACAAATAAACCCTTTTCTATTAAGAACATTGCTTTTTAGCCATATTATTTCATTGGTTTTTACATAAAGCCTGGTTATTATTGCTATGTCGCAAAACAACTTAGGTTATTAAATTGGTCGTGTACTCTTATTTTATTTGATAAATTATTTTTGCTTCCAGTACACATTATGGGAATTCTATTTAATCAAAATCTTGCAAAAAAGGTTTTTAAAAATAAACTTGTTTTTTTTTTTACACCAAGAATATGTTTTTTATTTAATTGTTTTCACAAATCGCCGGGATTTGCCCAAAAAAATCGACTTGGCACTCTTTTAGGAGTATAATTTACAGCGTTATCAGATCTTACCTAAAGTTGGCTATTCGTTAGATATTTTATTCTTTCTGTTAATACCCGCGCGCCTTTATTAATACCATTAGTGGTTGATTCCGTTTATCCTTTTTAAAGGCAAACTAGGAATCAATCTGATGTTGTGTCGCGCCTCGACACAATGGAAATTACCATAAATAAAGATATTTTTCAATTTTTTAGAACAATATAGATTTTAAGGATTTTGACACGGCTTTGAAAATCATTTTCACTTTGAACTTAAATGGAATGCTCAAATAGATCTTTGAAACCATATTTGAGGAAAAATCACGATTGACTTAACAGGGATCTAAATTTTCCAGAGCCATATTCTCGAGAACTTCAATCTACTCCAGGTATTCCAACTACATCAAAACCATTCGAGCATTTGTCAGAGACAGAAGTACCAAAGTTTTCAGAAATTGTTCTAATGAGGAGTTCAATTTTATTTTTTTAAAAAATACATCTGAAATGCTCGTTATGTTTTTGACTTCAAGCAGAACTATCCAGAATATATTTATAAAATTAAGACCTATTGTGATAATCTCATTCATTCATGTTAGGAGGCCCGGTGGCCGTGAGCGTTAAGGCGTGAGCACTTAACACTCTCTGCTAAAGGATCGTAGGCTCGATTCCCACTAGGGGTGGTGGCTATTCTTTAGAAAAGAGAAAAGGCATCAGCTCTATCCTGGCTAGAAAAGGGTGGTAACCTATAGATAACCCGTTAATAATAAATGGACGTGTATATGTTAATTAATCTCATTTATAAAACATATGTTAATATTAAGTGCTTACAAATGACATTATCTATTTAGCAAGAGAAACATAATATGAATGTACACACTTAAAAGTCACCGTACCCGTTATATCGCAACAGGTGAAATTGCTGATCATGAAGTTAAATAGGGTATTAGATTAGCTTTAAAATGACACCAGAAGCAATACTCTAGGACCAGTAGAAACGGAGATATTAATGAATGTCCGGCCTACCCCGTCACTCGCCCCACAGTGCGTCGCCTTATTAGAGCTGATCTACTGTACATATACATATATATATATATATATATATATATATATATATATATATATATATATATATATATAATTTGATCCACCATTACTTCGTGTGATCTATGGATTCTTAAACTTGAAATTTTCTAGTCATCTCTACCAGATTGCGTCATATTGTGAACTTCATAAGTGAGCTTCCTCTCATTGGATGCAGGGAGGGAGGCAAAAAATTTGCACTGAAATGAAAGTAAACATTTTTGTTAGTCTTGTTTAAGAATGTGCTCAGTTAACACTACTCATGTCCGATATGCTATTAATTTTCCAATATATTCATCTGTGGCAGAAGGTCAAATTTATAAAAACACTTACTATCTTCGCTACTATTTTATTACGCTCTACATGTTTCACGTCGCTATGACACCTCTTCAGGAGCACTTGAACTAAATAAAATAAAATATGGTTACAGCCTAAACCTTAGAGAACCTTCCGCAGGTAGGGCCACGTCAGGACTGATAATATCAATCATGTCTACTAAGTATCAGCTGTTTAAAATCGATAGTTTTAGGGTACATGTCGATTTTCCAAAAGAATTTTTTATCATTTTATAAAATAATTCATTTTATGTCGTCTTGTTTATTAAATTAAAAAATATTTTATCCAGGTATTTAGTATCTGTTTTTTTGTTAACGGCCTTTTTCCTATTTTTAATTATGTGTATATTTTCCTTTATTTAGTTTGAATGCACCTGATGAGGCGTCATACGGACGTGAAACATGTAGAGCGGAATAAAGGAGTAGAGAAGAAAGTGAGTGTTTTTATATATTTGACCTTCAGCCACAGATGAATATATTGGGAAAATAGGGTCACTTTCTTAAAATATTAATTTTCCTGAAATAATTTTCACCTGATTATACTGTTGCCTCAAGTATTAATATTTAGCTAGTCTGTTGTCTGGCAGATTCGACTGTGACATCCTGTCTCCCATCTGCTTTTTATTTTTTGCCTATCGTCATTAATAGACACTAGATTGAATATCGAAGCCCATGGAGACAGTGCTTTTATAGACACTTTATCACTAGCCACGAGGATTGACACGGTTTTTATGTGTCTGCAACGTTTTTCGGGAAGGTTTAAAAGTTAGGTTTTCATTGGTAGATCAGTATTTATTAGAGACACGTTCAATCCCTCCCACGGGAATGATTAATTATAGACACTCATAGGTCAATATAAATAGAAAATAACTGAATTTTTTGAGTATTCGGAACTACTAACTACACACGTCCAAGTATTAATTTTTGTTATTATTGCCGTCTTATTGTGTACTACATTTCATTTATTAATTTTACTATACCTGACACGAAATTTTGGTAGTTATTAAAGCAGTCCCTGTCGTTATCAATGGGAATCAAACTTGATGCAAAGCAGAAATGCCAACTTGGGATATTTCATGTATAAGAACTCATATATCAATATAGTAATGTTGCTCAAAATTTAAATGTTGTACGTAAATATTGGATATATATATATATATATATATATATATATATATATATATATATATATATAGTGAAACCTCTCTATAGCAGACACATCTGGGAGAACCAAACTTGTCAACTATAGAGAGGTGTCCGCTATACAGAGGGGTTGGTCGAAATGGATACCTACCGAATTTGTATATTTAATTCATGTTTTAATTAACCATTTAATAATTATCCATAACAAGTTTTTTAAAGTATATAGAAAGAAGTTCAATAAGTATAAACTTAAAAAAAGTTTTTATTCTAAAAAGTTTAAAGCATAAAGAAGTTCTTACTTCTCAGACAAAATTTTTGTCACAATTTTCCGTCCATTTCTTCAAAATTTCATCTTTCTTTTTCAATATTTCTGCTGCTTGTGTTTTCCCTATCTTAAAAAACTTCTCAACTTTACACACACCACATTTTTCGCGATTGGAAAATGTTATCACGTCAATTTTTTCTTTAAGTGTCAGAGATTTCCAAGTAGATATATTGAAGAGAAAGCACGATATTTACTCAACAAGAGCTAAAAAGAAAAACTGGTAAGTGAAGAGAGTGAAGTTCTGCGGAAGGAATGTGAACCGAACAGAGTTTTGGAATATTCCCGGAACCGTGATACCGCGTAGTCAAAACAATAGCAATATGCCAGCAGGAAAATCATATGCTCCAGCCGAAAAGGAAGGGGTTCCTGTTGTGAAATGACTAGGAAGATATTACTAGTCACTATTCTGTGTATATATATCTTATTCTTTCAAATAGTTTGTTATTGTTAATGCAATTTTCTGGAAACCTACACCGATGGGAATGCTTCAATAAATAACATTAGCTGTAATTGTCCGTAGTAAGGAGGTAAAAAATCAGGTTTTACTGTCCGTGTCCTTTATACAGAGGTGTCCGCAATATAGAGGTTTATTTTACCTATAGAAAAATTCGGGACTGTGAGAAAATGTCCGTTAATAGAGGTGTCCGCTGTAGGGAGGTGTCCGTTAAGGGAGGTTTCACTGTATATATATATATATATATATATATATATATATATATATATATATATATATATATATATATATAATGTGTGTGTGTGTGTGTGTGTGTGTGTGTATTGGATTTGATCTGTAGCACGAATACAAATTTGATGACATTTGGTGCAAACATACTTTTACTCAATCGAAATATCAAGATCGTTAACCAACCCTAATATTTATTCAGTGAGATTCGTGCAAATTTACGACTTTGTCCGTAAATGCATCTTCAGGTACATCTTTAGTATGTAACATTATCTGAGAAATCAAATAAATCATTTTCAAAATTATATTTATATAGTTTAATGGATAAATGAAATAAATAGAATTTCCTTGAGATTTTCATAAATATATTGAATGGGGATTCATAAAAAGTGTAAAACTTCTATTTGAACACCTGATAAAGCTCCTAAAAAAAAAGATTCTTGTTCAATTTTCAAAGATTGTTTACTTTCGGAGAAATCAGTGATTTGAGCGAGTTTCCTCCCGCCCTCCATAAGGAGTAAACATGGTTTTGACGTCGATCGCGCAATCCGGAGGTGCATTTACTCTAAGGAGGAATAGGCTATGAGAATATGACAATAGTTTAATTTTCAAGAGTGAAACCTCTAAGTTGTTATTCGTATTGTACACTTGTGACTTGAAAAGGGTTTATTAATTGTTAGCGAAATAAACCGAATTTTCCGAAACGTCAAGTAAATAAAGAATACAACTCGTAACAGAGATCGATTAACTCATGAAAGTATCAGTACATCCTCTCCTCCTATTCCATGGCCCCTATGACGGATTGCAACATGGATCAGTACATCCTCTCCTCCTATTCCATGGCCCCATTGAAACATGGATCAGTACATCCTTTCCTCGCATTCCATGGCCCCTATGACGGATTGAAACATGGATCAGTACATCCTTTCCTCGCATTCCATGGCCCCTATAACGGATTGAAACATGGATCAGTACATCCTCTCCTCCCATTCCATGGCCCCTATGACGGATTGAAACATGGATCAGTACATCCTCTCCTCGCATTCCATTGCCCCTATGACGGATTGAAACATGGATCAGTACATCCTCTCCTCACATTCCATGGCCCCTATGACGGATTGAAACATGGATCAGTACATCCTTTCCTCGTAAACCCACTCGCTAAAGGATTGAAGAACGGATCAGTACATCCTCTCCTCACATTCCATGTCCCCTATGACGGATTGAAACATGGATCAGTACATCCCCTCCTCCCATTCCATGGCCTCTATGACGGATTGAAACATGGATCAGTACATCCTCTCCTCGCATTCCATGGCCCCTATGACGGATTGAAACATGGATCAGTACATCCTCTCCTCCCATTCCATGGCCCCTATGACGGATTGAAACATGGATCAGTACATCCTCTCCTCGCATTCCATGGCCCCTATGACGGATTGAAACATGGATCCGTACATCCTCTCCTCCCATTCCATGGCCCCTATGACGGATTGAAAAGTGGATCAGTACATCCTTTCCTCGTAAACCCACTCGCTAAAGGATTGAAGAACGGATCAGTACATCCTCTCCTCACATTCCATGGCCCCTATGACGGATTGAAACATGGATCAGTACATCCTTTCCTCGTAAACCCACTCGCTAAAGGATTGAAGAACGGATCAGTACATCCTCTCCTCACATTCCATGGCCCCTACGACGGATTGAAACATGGATCAGTACATCCCCTCCTCCCATTCCATGGCCCCTATGACGGATTGAAACATGGATCAGTACATCCTCTCCTCGCATTCCATGGCCCTTATGACGGATTGAAACATGGATCAGTACATCCTCTCCTCCCATTCCATGGCCCCTATGACGGATTGAAACATGGATCTGTACATCCTCTCCTCGCATTCCATGGCCCCTATGACGGATTGAAACATGGATCAGTACATCCTCTCCTCCCATTCCATGGCCCCTATGACGGATTGAAAAGTGGATCAGTACATCCTTTCCTCGTAAACCCACTCGCTAAAGGATTGAAGAACGGATCAGTACATCCTCTCCTCACATTCCATGGCCCCTATGACGGATTGAAACATGGATCAGTACATCCTTTCCTCGTAAACCCACTCGCTAAAGGATTGAAGAACGGATCAGTACATCCTCTCCTCACATTCCATGGCCCCTATGACGGATTGAAACATAGATCAGTACATCCTTTCCTCGCATTCCATGGCCCCTATGACGGATTGAAACATGGATCAGTACATCCTCTCCTCCCATTCCATGGCCCCTATAACGGATTGAAACATGGATCAGTACATCCTCTCCTCCCATTCCATGGCCCCTATGACGGATTGAAACATGGATCAGTACATCCCCTCCTCCCATTCCATGGCCCCTATGACGGATTGAAACATGGATCAGTACATCCTCTCCTCGCATTCCATGGGCCCTATGACGGATTGAAACATGGATCAGTACATCCTCTCCTCCCATTCCATGGCCCCTATGACGGATTGAAACATGGATCAGTACATCCTCTCCTCGCATTCCATGGCCCCTATGACGGATTGAAACATGGATCAGTACATCCTCTCCTCCCATTCCATGGCCCCTATGACGGATTGAAAAGTGGATCAGTACATCCTTTCCTCGTAAACCCACTCGCTAAAGGATTGAAGAACGGATCAGTACATCCTCTTCTCACATTCCATGGCCCCTATGACGGATTGAAACATGGATCAGTACATCCTTTCCCCGTAAACCCACTCGCTAAAGGATTGAAGAACGGATCAGTACATCCTCTCCTCACATTCCATGGCCCCTATGACAGATTGAAACATGGATCAGTACATCCTTTCCTCGCATTCCATGGCCCCTATGACGGATTGAAACATGGATCAGTACGTCCTTTCCTCGTAAACCCACTCGCTAAAGAATTGAAGAACGGATCAGTACATCCTCTCCTCACATTCCATGGCCCCTATGACGGATTGAAACATGGATCAGTACATCCTTTCCTCGTAAACCCACTCGCTAAAAGATTGAAGAACGGATCAGTACATCCTCTCCTCCCATTCCATGGCCTCTATGACGGATTGAAACATGGTTCAGTACATCCTTTCCTCGTAAACCCACTCGCTAAAGGATTGAAGAACGGATCAGTACATCCTCTCCTCCCATTCCATGGCCCTATGACGGATTGAAACATGGATCAGTACATCCTTTCCTCGTAAACCCACTCGCTAAAGGATTGAAGAACGGATCAGTACATCCTCTCCTCACATTCCATGGATTCAATGAAGGATTGAATAACAGTTCTGTACATCCATTCCTCTTAGACCTGATGAAGTCTTGAAAAGCGGGTCAGTATATCCTCTCCTCACAGCCCCAATTAAGGATTGAATAACAGTTCTGTAGCTCCTTCCATGGCAGACCTAATGAAGGATTAAAAAGCGAATCAGTATATCCCTGCTCATAGCCCCAATGAAGGATTGAAAAACAGATCCGTATATCTTTCTCTCGTAGATCCGATATTGGATTGAAAAACAGACCTGCACATCCTTCCCTCGTAGAAGCGATGAAGGATTGAAAAATATATCTGTACATCCATCCCTCGTAGACCTGATGAAGGATTAAACAGCGGATCAGTATATCCCCTCCTCACAGCCCCAATGAAGGATTGAAAAACAGATCTTTACATCATATTCTCGTAGACCCGATATAGGATTGAAAAACGGGTCTGTACATCCTTCCCTCGTAGATGCGATAAAGGATTGAAAAACAGATCTGTACATCCTTCCCTCGTAGACACGATAAAGGATTGAAAAGCAGATCAGCGTATCCCCTCCTCATAGCTTCGTGAAAGATTGAAAAGTGGAATAGTACGGCTCACAATATATCCCCGACGATGTAATAAAAAAGGAATCAGTTTATTGTGTTGTCATAGTACCTGTGAAAAAAATCATCTCGAAGACGAAAACACAGTGACATGAAAAAGTGTCGTTTCATTCAACTATCGGTATCTTACTGACAATGTCTTCATTGGATTGAAGAACGGATCAGTACATCCTCTCCTCACATTCCATGGCCCCTATGACGGATTGAAACATAGATCAGTACATCCTTTCCTCGCATTCCATGGCCCCTATGACGGATTGAAACATGGATCAGTACATCCTCTCCTCCCATTCCATGGCCCCTATAACGGATTGAAACATGGATCAGTACATCCTCTCCTCCCATTCCATGGCCCCTATGACGGATTGAAACATGGATCAGTACATCCTCTCCTCCCATTCCATGGCCCCTATGACGGATTGAAAAGTGGATCAGTACATCCTTTCCTCGTAAACCCACTCGCTAAAGGATTGAAGAACGGATCAGTACATCCTCTTCTCACATTCCATGGCCCCTATGACGGATTGAAACATGGATCAGTACATCCTTTCCCCGTAAACCCACTCGCTAAAGGATTGAAGAACGGATCAGTACATCCTCTCCTCACATTCCATGGCCCCTATGACGGATTGAAACATGGATCAGTACATCCTTTCCTCGCATTCCATGGCCCCTATGACGGATTGAAACATGGATCAGTACGTCCTTTCCTCGTAAACCCACTCGCTAAAGAATTGAAGAACGGATCAGTACATCCTCTCCTCACATTCCATGGCCCCTATGACGGATTGAAACATGGATCAGTACATCCTTTCCTCGTAAACCCACTCGCTAAAAGATTGAAGAACAGATCAGTACATCCTCTCCTCCCATTCCATGGCCTCTATGACGGATTGAAACATGGTTCAGTACATCCTTTCCTCGTAAACCCACTCGCTAAAGGATTGAAGAACGGATCAGTACATCCTCTCCTCCCATTCCATGGCCCTATGACGGATTGAAACATGGATCAGTACATCCTTTCCTCGTAAACCCACTCGCTAAAGGATTGAAGAACGGATCAGTACATCCTCTCCTCACATTCCATGGCCCCTATGACGGATTGAAACATGGATCAGTACATCCTTTCCTCGTAAACCCACTCGCGAAAGGATTGAAGAACGGATCAGTAAATCCTCTCCTCACATTCCATGGCCCCTATGACGGATTGAAAAATGGATCAGTACATACACCTTTTACAGCCCCGATGCAGGATTGAAAAATGTATCAGTACATCTATCCTCACCTCGTGAACCTGCTAGCTGAAGGATTGAGAAATAGATCTGTACATCCATTCCTCTTAGACCTGATGAAGTATTGAAAAGCGGGTCAGTATATCCTCTCCTCATAGCCCCAATGAAGGATTGAATAACAGTTCTGTACATCCATTCCTCTTAGACCTGATGAAGTATTGAAAAGCGGGTCAGTATATCCTCTCCTCATAGCCCCAATGAAGGATTGAATAACAGTTCTGTACATCCATTCCTCTTAGACCTGATGAAGTCTTGAAAAGCGGGTCAGTATATCCTCACCTCACAGCCCCAATTAAGGATTGAATAACAGTTCTGTAGCTCCTTCCATGGCAGACCTAATGAAGGATTAAAAAGCGAATCAGTATATCCCTGCTCATAGCCCCAATGAAGGATTGAAAAACAGATCCGTATATCTTTCTCTCGTAGATCCGATATTGGATTGAAAAACAGACCTGCACATCCTTCCCTCGTAGAAGCGATGAAGGATTGAAAAATATATCTGTACATCCATCCCTCGTAGACCTGATGAAGGATTAAACAGCGGATCAGTATATCCCCTCCTCACAGCCCCAATGAAGGATTGAAAAACAGATCTTTACATCATATTCTCGTAGACCCGATATAGGATTGAAAAACGGGTCTGTACATCCTTCCCTCGTAGACACGATAAAGGATTGAAAAGCGGATCAGCGTATCCCCTCCTCATAGCTTCGTGAAAGATTGAAAAGTGGAATAGTACGGCTCACAATATATCCCCGACGATGTAATAAAAAAGGAATCAGTTTATTGTGTTGTCATAGTACCTGTGAATAAAATCATCTCGAAGACGAAAACACAGTGACATGAAAAAGTGTCGTTTCATTCAACTATCGGTATCTTACTGACAATGTCTTCATTTTGTTAGTCAAAACTCTCACGTATGAGATTAAAATAACACGCTATAGAACACCAGCGAGAGGATCATCCGGGAAGCGAAAAAATTATGGGAAATTTCCAAAATGTCAACATTGGAGATGGATTGAGATTGGATGCACTATGGACACAAGTCATACCACGGAGAACAGAGGTTTTAGCTGGCTGCGCAGAACCACAGGGCGCAGAAAGGGTAAACCAATTAGAGATATGAAAAGGCCACCTTCAACCCCAACTAGGCACAAACGATCTTCATTCCCTGAGGAAGCCGGCAGGATTTCTGGCGAAACACCGCACAGTGCTCCAGGTGGCATGTTTAGCGTGAAAAAAAATAAGTCTCTGATAACTGTCTATCAGAAACAAATAAGCACCACCCTAGGGAAACTCCTATGTGTCAAGTGATGAATGATTATCACCAGACTCGTGGAGACTAAAAAATATCATAGAAATTATTCCATTATTATCGACACCAAAATTTATCCATCCGTTAAACGAACCATTAACAGTACATGAATTGAGACTAGCAATGACCCAAGTAAAATGTACTTCACCTGGAGAAGATGGAATCTCTTATAGGATGCTAAAAAATCTTCCCCCAAGTGGGCTGTCGCTACTGTTAAAGTTATACAATAATGCCTATGAGACTGGTTATTACCCATCGACGTGGAACCAAGCTATCATTATACCGTTTAAAGAACCGAATAAAGATGTGACGTCAGCTGACAGTTATAGACCAATAGCTCTGACAAGCTGTATCTTTAATGTATTTGAGAGAATGTTAAATAAGAGGCTTTTATGGTTCCTTGATAAAAATAAGCTTCTATCAGAGTATCAGTGTGGCTTCAGACCGAATCACTCGGCTATAGATCACATTGTTACCTTGGAAACCGAAGTATTGGAATCTTTTATCTCTAAGGAATCTGTTTTAGCCGTCTCTTTTGATATCGAAAAGGCTTATGATACAGTTATTACATTTCCTTTCGAATAGATAGTTCCGAGTTAAAATGGGTGCAGCTCTTTCTAATGTATTCATTCAGGAAAACGGAGTGCCCCAAGGGAGTGTAATAAGCACGACGCTATTCAAAATAGCTATGGACACCGTCCGTGAGCATATTACTCCCCCAGTCAAATATGTGGATGATTTGCTTATCTATATTCGAACTAAGGACGATAAATCGGCTACAGGATTGGAGCGCTACTTACGGACTACAGTTCTCTACACAAAAGACTCAAAGCATAATTTTTACAAAAAAGCGACGTATACCACAAATTACATTGAACTTAAATAATAGTCCTATCCATTTTACAAACTACATAACATTTTTAGGACTTCTCTTTGACTCTAAGCTAACCTGGGTTCCTCACCTAAAGAATCTCGTTGATAGATGTAAAAAATCTCTACATCTCTTAATGGTTTTATGCAATGCAAAGTGGGGAGCAGACCGAAGTGTAATGCTGACATTCTATCGAGCATATACCAGGTCTCTTCTGGATTATGGGAGTGTAGCGTACACATCTGCCAAGCCCTGTACTCTTAAAATCCTTGACTCAATACAAAACACTGGTTTACGCATTGCAACAGGAGCCTTTAGATCCAGCCCCTCCAATAGCCTACGTGTTGAATGTGGAGAATTACCATTGGAATACAGACGTATGCAGAATTTTTTGAAATATTACCTTAAAACTAAATATTTAAATAGTAAGTGCGTCCCAAAATCTATTGACGAGGAATTTTTACGACAATACCATATGCAACCATTCAGGCAACGCCCACTGCTGGTAAGATGTATGATTTATGCAGAAGATGCTGACCTACTACAAACACAACTCTTACCAAGACCCCCCGTGACGTTCCCACCACGGACTCTAAGCAATTTAGACCTAACAAACTAGACCTAGGACTGATTAAATACAAAAAAATCAAACCCAACATCTACTCATTCATAAAAACACATATTTAAATCATACCTTGACAAAAATAAAGACACAATGTTTATTTACACGAACGGATCCAAGACAGCTGAAGGCACAGGCGCAGCAGCAGTAATAGGTATAAATACCATTCTGCTGAAACTAACAAAAAGTACAAGTATTTATTCTGCTGAGCTGCACGCCATTCACCTTGCTCTGGAAAATGCACACCACATACAACAAACAAAAATAACAATTTTTACGGACTCACTCAGCTCAATACATGGACTACAAAACATGTACAACGACAATCCCATCATTATGAACATACTAGAACTGATAAACTGAACAAATAAAGAAATAACAGTATATTGGCTCCCAGGGCACGAGGACATAGGACAAAGCAGTCAAGCTGAACTATTGGCTCGGACGACGGCAAGACAAAACCAACTGGACATACACAGAGTTACATTATACCATTATAAATATACCATTATCATTTATATAAAAATATACCATTATTTATTTATATATATAAAAAAAATGAAATAAAATATATAAAATGTATATACCTATATGTACGTGGATGTATGTGTATGTGTGTATGTATGTATATATATATGTGTGTGTATGCATGTGTCTATATGTATATGTACATATCTGTTAAATTGTTAATTTGTATAATTTGTTAGTACACTCTACTATTTGTATGATGAAAGAAATAAGTAGAATAGTATTCTCCTATGTCTAGAATTAGAAAAAACTATATAAATATAGTGTAATGTATATTTGTATACTTTGATGTATGTATATATTAATATGTTTGTATGCAAATATGTAATGATCTAATTGTATCTATGTATATATGTATGTATATGTGTATGCATGTGTGTATGTATATACATATGTAATGATTGTTCTGAGCAAGTCGCTATAGTTGCAAGAAGCTCATAAAATAAATATTAAAAAAAAAAAAATGACTACAATTTTACAACTTTACGTGCCACAATCTTCAAATTGTTTCAGAGGACGGGTAGCCCGTGAAATCGACCCCCCCCCCAGGGTTGGGTTGCCCTGGCACCAGCAAGCACATCTTCTGTCATAGACCTAGCAGCCAGTCACCAGAAGCGGGCCACTAATGTAGAACCGGTGCGAGGGACTCTACTCGACCTTGGCTAGGTCCGCCTCCCGCCGGCCGTTGGGCTTTATCTCTGCTTTCGCAGAGACATAAATGGCCCGATAAAGGTTGAATGTAATTTAAACAACAAAGAAAAAAAAAGTCCGACTCGCAGGGACTGCGTCATCTTAGCACGGTTACGTACATCTCGAAGAAATGGAATATATTAGCATCACAAATCACAAGAAACTGATAGTAGCCAACTTACACAGAAGCGGATAATTCTTAATCCTCATTCTTGAGGAAGGCTGAATAAGTCAATACAATAATGTACTGAAAACGTACTCAACTGCTGAGACAACTGCTGAGAAGCCTCTATTTCGAACCAAAAATTCGTTGTCATTTTAAGTTTCTTTTGTTTTACTTGCAAATTCATTTTACTGTTTTTTTTTTTTTTTTTTTTTTTTTTTTTTTTTTTTTTTTTTTTTTTTTTTTTTTTTTACGGCGCATCTACATCTAGGTCATTAGCGCCGACATCCAGGGTGCAGCGAGGAATTTTACCAGCGAGCCGTGTGATGATAAAATTCCTGCCGGAGGTTGGGAATCGAACCCACCATCTCCCGCGCTTATGAATCCAAGGCGCTAGCCATTAGACTACGGGAGACCCCTCATTTTACTGTTATAATCAACTGTAAATATGTGCTTCATGGCAAATAAAATTCCATTCTCTCGAGGGTAAAATCTTTCTATAAAACAAGAAATAAAGATAACTTCAGTTGGAGGCTATGAGGAAGGTTATATAGATAGGAGAATTCAAAACAAACTATCCATACGTCATCATGATTAGCCACAGCCATCTTGATTGCCACAGCCACTCCAAACTTATTACCAATACCTTTCACTGTTTCTTAGCTTATTTTACTACAGTACTAATTTTACTGATAAATGCAAATTAAAACAAAAACAGCCTATTAAAAAGTGAGATAAACAAAGAGAAAAAACCTTTCAAAACAACAAAACAAACACTTTTTAAGTTTTAAGCGCTTATATCTCTGATTGACGTTGCCCCATCGAATATTGCTTCAGAACCTTTTTAGTAGAGAATTTAGTAAGCATTCGAATGGTCACTTTCCACTTACCACGATTTACCAACCGTTATCGAGATATTTACGAAAAATGTATGAAGATCCGAAAACTTTTCATGTCTATTAATAAAATAATTTTTTTCGCATACTTCCTTTACTCCAAATATAACCAAAATTTAAAAATCTTAGTTGGGATTAATTTACAAGATGTAGAAAATATTTCAATTGAATCCTGCGATTCTAAGTACCCACAAAAAAAAAATGACTTACAAAAACATTGATTACACTTTTCTCAGAAACGGTTACAGATATCGCCTTGAAAATGGTTTCATTCGTTTTCCTATGTTAAGAAACCTATAAAACAAGTACCTGCAAGCATATGAACTCAAAAACGTAAGCGTTACGATTTTTTTTTGCGCGAATTTCGCCCAAAAAACTATCTTCCAGTGGGCGGATTCTGCTAGTACCTGGGAATACCTGGAAGGTTAGCCGGCTACAGTGATCTCTCATCGCAGGAAATTTACAAATCTGAACAGAATTCGTCGAAACGACGAAGGGTTGTTATCTAGTGTTAAGCATCAAAGTATGCATAGGTAAATTCTATGATTGATATTGATAGTAAGGGGTTTTACAGGAACCTACTGTTATGACGTAAGAGTATGAATAGCATTCTAAAATTTATTAACCCTTTTGCCATTTTAGTAAAATGAAAAGAGTGGCCCTGAAGGGAGCCGTTCGAAACGGGCAGTAAATATCAATCAAAGGCAGTTGTACTGCTAGCTGTTTGCATCAATCAGCCGGCTGCTCACAATGAGTCATTAGCCGGCTAATCCGCTGAGCGGATTGACGGCCGGGAAGGACACTAGCAGCGTGTCCGTCAGTCCCGCGCGCGGGAAATTTATACCGCCATAAAACTGATTTAGAATAGCTCACTGATTAGCACAGCTGAAATATGATCCGTGTGTTCGATACCACCAGTTCGAAATTATATTTTACAATAATGGCCTGCTCCAACATTCCCTGTAAAAACGTCATGGTCGTGTATTCTGGTCGGTGGTTATTTATTGGTATTTCCACATTACGCTCATTACCTTGTATGCATGCTGATTAAAACGAATACTCACAAAATGAAAAATACGAAATTCAGTTTTCATCACAGCTTACATGGGTTTGTTAAACAACTGTTACGCCAACACCATTCAAAATTATAATTAAAAAAGTTGATTCCTGTCTCAACATTTATTTATGACATTACCAATAAAGGTCCGAAGCAATCGACGAATATAATTTCTTAAATATTCCTCTTGTAGAAAGCGGAACACAGATGAAGGTCAACACTATATTTTGACAAACTTAAAAAAAATTAGATTGTGTTAATTTAAATTTGAGGAAATTCTTATAATATTTACCAAATGAATATAAAATATTCTAATGGCAATTGAAAAATGTGGTTTAATTTCACTGCCACTCAAGTTTTTTTTTTTTTTTTCATTCGTGTTTCACCTGTTCCTGAGGACTCCACGATCACATATTAATTGTTTCTAGAATGTTTCATTGGTAATCCATCCAATCCTGTTCCAGAGGAAACCGAAAGCAGCTATTGCTTAGTTTATGAAGTGTTTTATTGCTAATCAGTTCCTCCTTAGTTATTGGAATGTTTCATTGATAAGTTACCCCTTCCTGATCATGACTACTGGACAAACACTTATTTCTTAGTTTATGAAGTGTTTTATTGCTAATCAGTTAATCCTTAGTTTATGGAGTGTTTCATTGATAAGTTACCCCTTCCTGATTATGACGACTCCACCAACACTAATTTCTTAGTTTATGAAGTGTTCCATTGCTAATCAGTTACTCCTTACTTTATGGAATGTTTCATTGATAAGTTACCCATTCCTGATCATGACTACTGCACAAACACTAATTTCTTCGTTTATGAATTGTTCCATTGCTAATCAGTTACTCCTTAGTTTATAAAGTGTTTCATTCCTAATAAACTCTTTCCTCTTCCTGTGGACTCCACAATCAGTTATTGCGATACTTGACCAATAACCAATACCAATAAGTATGAACAAGCTACAATGTTTTCTAGTCTAAACATGATACACGCGGTAATTCTGTCTTCTTTCAGATAATCTCAATTGTACTGTATTCCTAGGTATTTTTTTTATATTCAACAAGTCTTATAAAATAACGATAAATTTTCTCGAGTGCGCCCCGACCGATTATGACTAGTTATGTATTTCTGTTATCTTTTTACACAGTTGTTGTTTAAACTGCTGCAAAGTATTGTAATAAGTAGAGCCCAGAAGTTAGGTAAAATGACTTTTTTATCTGAATGGATATATTGAAGAATCAGATAGAAATAAATATGTTTCCGTGCATTTAGGAAGTGTAGAGACAATTTTTATTTTGCCTATTTTGGCTATTTTAAGATTTAAAGCCTTTTTTTTGCCTTTTTTGCTCATTACGCAATTTTTTTCTGCGATTTAAACATTTTAGAAAGCACATAATTAATTTCGAATTTCAGTTCGTTGAAAACAAAAAAGGTTTCACAAATTAAATTACATTTTGCTGTCCCAAATATCAATTCGAAAGCTTATTTTCCCAACACGTGGATTGACCCTCTGTAAATAACAGAGCCTTCCTTAGTAGAAGGAATGCACAGGCATAATGAATAGCAGGAAAGAGTAAGGATGAGGGAAGTGCGTCTCCTTCCTCACACCCCTTTTGCTGTGACAATGGTGTAGTTACCTGGTATTCCGGATTTAGAAATGATAAGATAATGCAGAGGAAGTTTTTCCATAATGAAAAACATTTTTTCTTAGAAGGTCAATGAGAGTTGATACTTTGAAAAAGCATCTTGTTGTTGCTTGTAAGAAGGGAAAGTAAGAGTTAGTACACTAATTCTGTGATAAATTGATAACAAAGAAATGAATGAGTATTTAGAATACATATTTTCATTAATAATGAGTGAGATTCCTCTTTGCCTTCACTCCTAATAAATGCCTATTTTAATTTTAATACTGCCTATTTTCAGTATTTCAACTGCCTTTTTGCCTGCCTATTTTAACCAAAAATAAATGCCTATCTTCCGGGCTCTAGTAATAAGGCAGTAATGAAAAATATTTGAAGTGAAGTTGCCCCCTTAAATGAACAAGACCATTATCCCTTAGTTTATGGAGTGTTTCATTGGTAATTTACACCTTCTTCATCATGAATACTGCACAAACACTTATTTCTTTGTTTATAAAGTGTTACATTCCTAATAAACTCTTCCCAGTAGCTGAGGATTTCAAGGTCAGTTATTCCTTGGTTCAGTTAGTTATTAGAGTGTTTCACCCCTTCTTGTTCCTGGGAACAACTCAATCATCTATTTGTAGATGTTTCAGTTTGTTGATGTTTCATTGCCAATAAACTCCTTCCTGTTACTGACGACTCCAAAATCACTTATTTCTAAGTTTATACAGTATTTCGAAGTTTCCAGACTGTTTCATTCATATTTCACTCCTTCCTGATCCTGAACACTCCAGTAGCACTTATTCCGGAGTGTTTCACTGATAACTACCCCCTTCTTGTTTCTGAAGACATTGCAATTATTCATTGGTTTCTGCAGTGTTTCATTGGTAATTCAAATCATCCTCATGTACTTTGAGGTTGCTGGCAGAGAAGGAAGATCTTCAGGTAAATGAAAAAACGTCTAGTTCCTTCACAACAGTTTATTTTCCACGCTGAGCGTTTTCGGTAACTCTTGCTACCATCCTCAGAACTATAATGAGTTAAGTTCTTGGGTTACTTTACTAAGGTATTATTATGATAATTTAATCGATTTAGAATGAAAAACAAAATATAATTCATGATTAGCAAGAATGTACTTTTGAAATCACACCAGGTGCCACATTTTTCATTGACTTTAAGATGACGCTGTGTCCATGAGTGACGTATCTCACTTCTGATAGACTTCGCAATATTTTTTTTCAGTTAAATGGACTAATGGCCTCCGATTTGAACCTGAGGTTTACATGAAAAACGAACTACCAGAAACTACGTCATTTATTCACCTTCTGTAACTTGGATGTTCATTCCGAGTGGGTACGTCCCTATATCGAGTAAAAGGAATGATTGATTAAAACAAATATATGTTGGTAATGGGGTTCGATTTCTTGTGATTGAAGACGTTTTACATTTGACATAAATACAACAATAAATTATCGAAGATCCGTAAAATATTATTACTCCTTGGAAGTAGCCATCTCGAACCAATATAAAGCCATCCAGAGGAAAGACTTTATTGGCGGGGGAACGGAGGGGCCTAAATGAATTTGGTCAAGTTCTTCTCTCGGGCAGATTGTCCTCAATCATCGAAGATCCCATGATTGATACATATCGGCGGAGTGTCTCCGAAGAAACTTGTGCAGAAACTAATTAAGACACTGCAGTGTCTATGTGTGTGTTTATGTCCTACCATGTGTGTGTGTGTGTGTGTGTGTGTGTGTGTGTGTGTGTGTGTGTGTGTGTGTGTGTGTGTTGGCCTCATATCGGTCCTTTGTCCTAACTGGCCCTTCATATCGGCCAGCTTGACGCAATATTGACAAAGACTGCTCCCATCTCCAAGCAGATATTATCAGACCTTCAGCCAATAACCGATCCCGACCAATAGTCAGCGACTTATCAAGTAATATTTCTCTAAAATGTCCTTCATACCATTCAATTATATAAGACCAATATGAGGAAAATATAAAATAACAATATTCTAAGGAACTTTATCAGTAAGTGTGGTCTCATAAAGGATATAAACAAAAATATTTAAATTTTTTTGATCGTATCTATTATTTGAAAAAAAAAATCAAACTTTGTCAAAGTTGTTATCCCTTATGCTATGCTTACAAGGGGAGTATACAGCGATGGGGTCACCGGTCTGGACCAATTTTTTTCTGGTGATTCTACATCGAAAAATAGTCGACACATGTCCGAGCGTTTTTACCCCTTTATTTTCAAAAACTTTTGTAATTCGAATTTTGGATAATTCGAACTTTTTTATCGGTCCCTTGGGGTTCGAATTATCCAAGTTCTACTGTATATTCAAAAATATGCTTACGTTTTCAAGTAAACTAGTATTATACATTTTTTCACACCAAAAATAATAGCAGATTTAAAATCAGCACCCCAAGAAACCCTAATATAGTGAATATCATTGAAAAATCATAATTTTTTGATTTTTCCCAGTCTGGAAGAGGCTAAATATTTGAAAGCGAAAAAGTAATGTGACGTTTTGGAATTAAATATCTCCCCTTGAGATAATCCGATTTTTACGTCATTGAAATCTTGCAAAAGAAGAAATACTCCTTTTCCTAACCATATAAATGACTATTGTATTATCTCAAAAGGTACTTGCGAAAAATAGTTCTCAAAGTAATAACAAAAAGGAACACTTTTTTCATATAACGTTAATTCCAGAACACGTAGAAACACCCCGATTCAAATTATGGCTTTTATCGACCCTCCAAGTTTGGTTTGAATCGGGTAAATATTCTTTGAAATATAGCCGGATTCTTGAATCTTTAACAAAATTTTAAGGGTCCCCCCTTAGTGAAATTTAAAATACATTTTTTTTTTTTTTAATTTTTGTAATATTCCCAAAATTTCAATTTAGGGGGTTTTCAATGTGCTAAAAACGAATCTGACATCCGTTTTTAAATCAAAATTTTTTTATAATCGATAAATTTTTAAATGTAGGTAGATGGAATATTTTGGCAGAATAATGACTTCTATAGAGTCGAGTATGGAAAACAATTTTTGGTGACTGGGAAAAATCATTAGTTTTTGTTTTCAATGATATTCACTAAATTAGGGTTTCTTGGGGTGCTGATTTTAAATCTGCTATTATTTTTGGTGTGAAAAAATTTATAATACTAGTTTACCTGAAAACGTAACCATATTTTTGAATATATTTGATGAAATATAAGTTATTGTTTAATGATTATATTTTTTTTTTTATTCTACTCTTTAAAACGAATGAGTTGGTGAAAGAATCATGTCGATATCATTTTCTAAACTCGATATAAAAAATAAAGCACTTTCAACCTATTTTATTTTATTTCTCGGCTCCTAAGGCGCATTGGACGGAACGCTCGGACACATGTCGACTATTTTTCGATGTAGAATCACCAGAAAAAAATTGGTCCAAATCGGTGACCCCATTGCTGTATACTCCCCTTGTTAGAATAAAAACAGTAAATATTTTGTTTTGGCCTTTCGTGAAAAATGTATAAAAATCTCAAAAAGAAGATTTTAGGTGCTACAGCAGGAAACTTTCTACATCCTAAGCGAAAATTATTCCTTCCGGCTTCTTACCTTTCACTCTAGGTAAACAATTAATACGTTTCTCATCTGCGCGTAAAAATTAGTTTTCAACGTTACATTACTTTTATGTAGTCAGCATTAAATCTTTAATGCACTTTCAATATTTGCTGATGTATTTTTCGAAACGCAACAACTGTTCAAAAAGTTTATATTAATAAAATACTGTTTATAACATCATTTTTAGCGAATTTTTTTCTCCCCAAAATAGGCTCTCTATAGGTTGCCTTCCCCCCTCCTTATAATCCACGATGGAGGGAAATTTTCATTTATTACCTTTTTTAATACAATTATCTTAAGTTCAACTTTGTTACGGAATTTGTAAAAATAATAAATTGTATAATTGTTTTTTCAGCAGCCTGATTCAATATGAAAGTAATAAAAGTCCGCTTTTGAAAAATGATGTATTCCAATCAACAGGAAGAATAGAATTGTATCCGAGTTGCAAAGACAGATTGATTTTGTTTTGATTGAAAAATATTGTAGTGTATTAGAGGGTTGTTTCGGTGGCTATGGGAAGGGACGGGTATTGATTGACAAGTGTCATTCCCCGTCAATCCACAATGTTTATCGCTGCCCCCCCCCCTATACATCGAACCTCCATCATAAATTAATCAAGCCTTGATGTACTATTGACATATATTGATTGAAGAGACTAATGACAGTTATTGATTAAAAGAGCTCCCTATCCTTCAATCAACCAGTAGAAGGTCTTTCACTACTCCTTAAAGCCTGTCGAGCTATTTGTTCTCTGTCTTATTTTAAAATTAATTACTTATTATTTTTCTTGCATTTCATTATGAAATGCATGGAAGTTTATCGTAAAATAAATATAGAATTGATATAATTTAAAAAAAAAAAGTTCGAAAAAAGCACGAACTGCGTTACCTTGGCGCGTTTCTATAAAGTTTGTAATTAAAAAAAAAAAAACAATCTATAAAAAACTTACGAAATCAAACACAACAACCGTTCAAAACAACGAATGTAACACATTCGACATGACCTATCAAAGTAGACGAAAGATGTTAGTACCAAATCTGCATATCGGACAATTTTTTTTTAGAGAGAGAGCGAACATCCCCTCTACTCGCCCTCTCACCCTACCCTCTCCTCCTTTAATCCCCTCCCCCTCCAGAAATGTATGAGTGAGTATGCCTCTGATTTTGTATAGCGTAATGATATAATAGATCCACATTTTTTGACCCCTCGACTTAAACCAGAGTCTTTCCACGCATTCCTCGATAATAAACTATTAGTCGAGTAAGGAAAGGGTATTTTTCATGAGGAAAAAATGTAGATGTTTTTTTTTCAATGGTTCTTTACGGTGCTGAATCCGAATTTTAGGTTTGCCATGGTCAAAAATCTCGAAAACGTCGGGCTTTTATCAGTTTTTTGCTTATATCTCGGAAACTATACGTTTTGTTTTTTTTTGTTGTTGGCAAAAACACCCTTTACAAAACTGAAGAAGACCAACTGTTCTACAAAATTCACTATCCTTTTAAGTTTTGACCATTACAATGGGCGCTGCAGCATTTTGAAAAAACGTCACTTTAGTCTTGCCAGCGCTGTAGGGGAAGTAAGGCTGAAGAAGTAAACTGTGATTTGAACTAACATGTATTGAGATTGTTTCTTGCAATTATGCTGTAAATACTACAAATTTAACTAAACTTTAACTACAAATACAACTAAAATTAACTAAAAATTTAAATACTAATGGGTGCTACAGCATTCTGAATAAACGCAATTTCTTTACTCTCAGGAGAAAAAGTTAAAAAGTCGCATTTATAAATTCTGTAGCGCCAATATAACAACTTTTGAGCTTAATACTCCTTATTCGTCTACCATACGTACGTCACTTGTAATGAATTACCAAACATCATTGAAGTGCCTGTTCAACAGATTACCTTACTAAGGACAACTAGTTTTACATATAACTTCTTAAATTTATTAAGAGTATTTTGATGGCTATTCCGAATCTCAGAAAGCTACGAAACCTATGGAGCGCTTGAGGAGATCTGAGATGCATTCTGTTGATATTAGATTCACTGACAAGGGGAGTATACAGCGATGGGGTCACAGATTTGGACCATTTTTTTCTGGTGATTCTACATCGAAAAATAGTCGACACGTATCCGAGCGTTCCGTCCAATGCGCCTTAGGAGCCGAGAAATAAAATAAAATAGGTTTAAAATTAATAATAAAATAGGCTTATTATTTATATGGAGTTTATAAAAGGATATCGACATGATTCTTTCACCAATTCATTCGTTTTACTGAGTAGATTAAAGGAAAAGTATAATTGTTAAACAATAATTTATATATCGTCAAATAAATTCAAAAATATGCTTACGTTTTCAATTAAACTAGTATTATACATTTTTTAACACCAAAAATAATAGCAGATTTAACATCAGCAACCCAATAAACTCTAAATGGTGAATATCATTGAAAACAAAAAATAATGATTTTTCCCAGTCTGGAAGAGGCTAAAAATTTGTAAGCGAAAAAGTAACCAGACATTTTGAAATTGCATATCTCCTCCTGAAATTATCCGATTTTTACGTCATTGACATCTTTCAAAAGAAGAAAGACTCCTTTTTCTAACCATATAAATGACTGTTGTATAATCTCTAAACGTACTTGCAAAAAATGGTTCTCAAAGTAAAAATAAAATGTAAACGTTTTTGCATATAACGTCAATCCCAGATCTCCTAGAAACACCCTGATTGGAAGGAAATGTGTCTCATTAGGGCCTTTATCGACCCTCCAAGTTTGGTTTGAATCGGGTAAATATTCTTTGAAATATGGCCAGATTGTTGAATCTTTAACAAAATTTTACCCCCCTTACCTTTAGTCCCCCTTACCAAAATTTAAAATACATTTTTTTTTATTTTTGTAGTATATTTTATTTATTTTTTTTTTTTACGGCACATCTACAACTTGGCCATTAGCGCCGCTATTTTTGTAGTATTCCCAAAATTTGAATATTTCATGAAAGTAATAAAATTCGTTTTTAGCGCATTGAAAACCCCCTAAATTCAAATTTTGGGAATATTTTTGTAGTATTCCCAAAATTTGAATTTAGGGGGTTTTCAATGCGCTAAAAACGAATTTTATTACTTTCATGAAATATGTGAGCAGATCACCTTGCTGTTGCGGAGCTCCATAAATAAATAAATATTATTTTTTGTGTGAAAAAATGTACAATACTAGTTTACTTGAAAACGTAATCATCTTTTTGAATTTATTTGACGAAATATAAATATTTGTTTAACGATTATATTTTTCCTTTAACATACTCTATAAAACAAATATAAATATTTGTTTAACGATTATATTTTTCCTTTAATCTACTCTATAAAATAAATGAATTGGTGAAAGAATCATGTCGATATCATTTTCCAAACTCGATATAAAAAATAAAGCACTTTCAACCTATTTTATTTTATTTCTCGGCTCCTAAGGCGCATGGGACGGAACGCTCGGACACGTGTCGACTATTTTTCTATGTAGAATCACCAGAAAAAAATTGGTCCAGATCGGTGACCCCATCGCTGCATACTCCCCTTGTTAGTTAATTTCAAATAAATTGTTTGTGATAGAAGTATACTCCTCACGTCGGTGAGGTATCTTCAGTAGAAAAACACAAATTGTTTTGTGTCGATCTATCTAATAGCATTTCTTCATTAATTCCCTGCATTTTCTTCATGGCGAGAATTTCAAGAAAATAATAGGTGAACACAATAATGTTTAAAGAAACATTCTTCGTGCTTAATTTATAATGTCAGAAAGCTGTGGTAAATCAAAAACCTAATTCTGTTTCTACTCTTTTGGAACCACTACACGCTTCAAGAGTGTCGCTCCGGCCATTTGTCACAGCTGAGAGACGACCACAAGTCCTAAACGGCCATTCCTGAAATTGCTGATTTGCATTAGGACATGAAGAAAAACTATAAATCCTTTTGAGCTTTGAGCATTTTAACAGTCGTTTAAAGGTTTATTTACGGCGCTATAGTTCATCTCGTAGCCGTGGAGGTTTTCCCCAGCTGAATAATGAGTAGTTCTTCGGAATCAGAAGAGGAACCGGGTTTGGGAGTCGTTGCTAAGATTGCAAATCCCTACTTTGGAGAGATGTTAGGAGGGGAATAAAGTAGATTTTGGAGCGAAGGATCATATCATCCCAACCATGACAAACTATCGAATATGCAAAATCTCGTTTTCAGATTCGAGACTCTTGGATTGTGGATGAAACGGATTGTCGGAACTCAAATCCCTTTATAGAATAGCCTTCAATGCCTTAAATAAAGTATCGAATAAGACCATTTCTCAATATATTACTTCCTCAATGGATAAAATATGTTCGTTCGTATTTTGCTCCGATTTTCATATTCGATAGTTCTGAATCAGAATAGTGCTGTTCAATAAGGTTTCATTCACAACATTAAATGCTACAGACTATAGTCCTATCGACTTATGACTTAGGAGCACATGTTCTTACTTCATATTTATTTCCATCTGAACGTTTCATGTTAAGGATGTATTAGAAAAAAAATATTTTATTAACAGACAAGACATATATCTCGAAAATAGTTGGGAAATTGTTGTAAGTGGAATGTATCCGTTCGAAAGCTTACTAAAGTTTCTGTAAAATAGGTTCTGAAGAAATATTCAAAGGAACAGTCCTGTTTGGAATAATAAGTGCTTACAGGGGTCTCCCGTGGTTTAATGGCTAGCGCCTTGGATTCATAAGCGGGAGATGGTGGGTTCGATTCCCAACATCCGGCAGGAATTTTATCATCCCACGGCTCGCTGGTGAAATTCCTCGCTACACCCTGGATGTCGGCGCTAATGACCTAGATGTAGATGTGCCGTAAAAAAAAAAAAATAAATAAAAAAAAATAAAAAAAAATAAGTGCTTACAATTTTGAAGTAGTTTTTTCCTTCATTTGTAGGGTTCTTTTGCCTGATTGGCTTAGTTCTTAACGCGGTTCCTCCCTCCCTTCATACGGGGGAACCCCGCTTATAAGGTTGATCTCATGAAACAATCCGGAAGTGCCAACTAGAAGATTTTGCGTTTCAGAACCCCTAGAGACCGAAAATGATCGTGGTTCAAATTTGTATATATATATATATATATATATATATATATATATATATATATATATATATACACAGTCCTGTTAAAAATTATAAACTATAATTTTTTGTATTGATTTTTATGTTATTAGATTGCCAAGAATCTTTAAATGGCTTTGTTTGATAATTTACGGTAATCAAATTTCGTCAAAAAACATGTTTACGTTGTGAATAAGTATAAACTCAATGTTAATTTTTTATTGTCAGGTGTACTAATGGATTATTACCGCCTCAGTTTTCTTCTAACTGTGGAAATGAGAATACATAGGATTGTTTTTTATGCAGTGGCGATTCCTGTGATTTTTTTTTAATAATGCTGCATGGAAGTCAACTCATGGAAGTGGAGAAACAATGAATTATGAACCTAAGAAGAGGTGGGTTGACCCTGAGACAAATTGTTCGTAAGCAAAACCCCTCCTAAAGAGTGGCCAATAACTTTTAAAGTTGCAGCCGAGACAATTACGGGGAAAATAAAAGAAGTGGAAGTCCTCCAAATTTTTTGAAGCAAGTGAAACGGGCGGTTTTGAGAGAAATCTCAAAATCAGGAGCATCCTTTGCACTGATTTTGGGGCGATTTAATTTAGCACGTGATGCTAGCTTCATGGAGAAGTGGATAATGGAATTACAGTTCTTGAAATATTCTAAGGTAATGCGAAAACCACAGCTCAAGAAACATCATTTGCAGTGACGACTGCAGTTCGCTGAAAATCATTTTCAAAATAGCCAAAAACTGGTCAAGCGTTATTTTTAGTGATAAAAAAAAACTCAAAACTGATGGTCCAGATGGTTTAAAATATTACTGGGATGACTTTAGAAATAAAAATAAAAAAATTCCAGAAGGTCGCATTGCAATAGCGGAGTCATGAGTATGGACTACGTTTAACAAAAAGAGAAAAACTGGAATTGCATTTATTCCTGGAAAAATAAAGTAATGACTTGTCAAAATGATTTGGCAGAGTTCCTTTTGCCGCTTATTACGATGTTGGAAGAAGAAATAATCATTTATCAGTATAAAAACGCGCCGATTCATGCTACATGCGCTACAAAACAATGGTTTCAGGATTTTGTAATAAACATTTTAGATTGGCCAGCCCTTAATCTGGATCTCAATCAGATAGAAAGCTGATGGAGGATTATTGTAAGAGAAGTCTATGACTTTAAAAAGCCAAAAATCCAAAATATTGATGAGCTCAAAGAAAGGATAACACAAGCTTGGGAAAACATACTAGAGAGCACTTAAATTAATTTAGTATGAAGTGTTCTCAAAGGACTCTTGGGAGTGATTAAGAAGCATGGCTTAAGATGTCATTATTGATAAGAATTTACTCAATAATGAGACAGAAAATGTTTGAGTTTATACTTTTTCTCAGGTTGTTTTTGGTTATTTTGTATAAAATGAATCAAATCGTAAGAATATCATTAAAGTTTTTTATCAAAATTGTTACAAATCATTTAGGTAAATGTTAAATAATATCTTTTGTTAGCAAAATTTCAAAATAAATGACTTAAATGAATTCAAATAGTACATTTTCCTTGAGTCTATATTTTTTCACAGCACTGTATATAGATATATTTGTCTGTTCGCTCGTTCCTAGCCTCAATAATGGTCCGATTTTGATGAAATTTGGTACAAAAATCTTTCGTCTAATTTCAAAGGTCAAGTTCGTTAACCAGCAGAATCCGCCCACCGGAACATGGTTTTTGGAGCGAAATTCGCGCGGAAAAAATCGTTGCGCTTACTTCATATGCTTGCGAGTACTCGTTTACTCGTAGGCTTCTTGGCATAAGAAAACGAATGAAACCATTTCAGGCGATAAATTCAACCGTTTTCGGGAAAATTGGAAAAATATTTGTTGATAATTGATAAACTTTTTTGGTTTAGGTACTTAGAATTATGGGATTCAGTTGAAACATTTTCTGCATGTTCAAATTTCATCAAAACTAATATGTTGAAATTTTGGTTACGTTTGGAGTTAAGGAAGGGTTAGAATAAAATATTTTATTAACAGACATAAAACGTTTTGGTAACTTCGTATACTTTCGTTAATATCTCGAAAACGGTTGACAATCTTGGAAGCGGAAGGTTACCATTCGAAATCTTACTAAATGCTCTACAAAAAGGTTCTGAAGAAAATTTTAATTAGGCGATGTCAATCGGAGAAATAAGTGCTTAAAACTTTAAAGTAATTGATTTCGTTTATTCGACCGGTTCTTTTTGTCTGTTTTATTCCTTGTTATTTTTTAATTGCTTATAGTTGGATAATGTATTTGACAATAAAACAGGTTAAGTAAAATAACAAAAACAATTTATTCTTTGAAATATAGATTTCCAAGACTCAAAGACCTTGTAACTAGCGGTGCCCTTTCTGAGGTTGGCCGAACCATCCAGGTAAGATCATAAATCAAGACCTTTCAAGACTGGTGGAACCAAAATAATAACTGTTTCTATTTTATTCTTTTCAAATTACACTAGGGATAAGAACGGAACCGCGCTAAGATGATGCAGTTCCTTTGATTCGGACTTTTTTCTTTCGAGGGAGCCAGGAATCGCTTTAAAAACACTTTTTGTTACACGATGTAATTATTTAAAAACTCAAAATACCTACCGGTTTCTGGGTGTGTAGCTCTGTATTTATCATGACAGTTGCGAAAGACATGCCTGAACAAACAAAAATTCTTGTTAATATTTATTTATTAAAATGATCTCGATAAGTGGTAGTAAGGAGACACATTAAGATGGCGCAGAACTAGTGAGTCATACTTTTTTTCTATAAAAATATATTATCCCCTATCACACCCGTGGTGGATGTTAATTTATTCTCGGAATGTAAATGAGCCCAAAGGTTACAAGAAGAGAAGTCCTGAGTAGTTTATTAACACGAAACAGCTTTGTTTTCTACCTCGGTCTTAAGTCGAAGGGAATTTACTGAGAGGATGGTATCCGGCCATAACGTCCATCAGCTGATAGGAGATCCTCCGCGGACCAGACGACAGCATATTTCAAGGGAGTGTAGATAGCCGACGACAGAGCGACGGACAGATTTAGGACCTGTCTTCCTTGGTAATCTAGTCGGAGGTAATGGAAGAGCCGTGTCAGGGTACCTGGCGCCTCTTCTTGACGCACCCACGTGGGGCGGCTCGGGTTTTTATTTATTTTCGGACATGAGTCCGTCATTTCGGACGTTCGCGAGAATTAATCGTCCCATATCCGGTGTGAAATGGAACAGGGGGCGAAAAAAACCTGACCACTTGTGGTCTCCTTTGCCACATGTGGTTTGGTCGTTCAACATCCATGTTTATTTGAAATGTCAAACGGTGATTTCCAATGCTCTATTTTACTTCTAATGAGAACCTATATTAATGATTTATGAAACAGAAACTTGAATATGACAGGAATTCCTTGTGCCTTCCTTATTTTTTTAGACATAATGACTAATAAATCACATAGATTGCTAATTATCATGTATTAGAAATGCAAAAGAAAATCAGTCGTAGTACAAAAAAAAAAAATTATAATTCATTTTTGGTGCTAAGATCTTTCTTCATATGTAGAGATTTATTATGTTTGCATTATAGAATTGTCGTCTTTCATTTCTACCCAAGATTCTCCTTTTCTCCCAACAACCACGTACTTTGAGGTATCTGATCCTTGAGCAAACACTGGAGCGCAACAGTGAGATAGGGTGGCCAGCTGAATTCCCCCTTTGTAGATACCCATTATATTAAATAAAGGCTGGGTGGCCTACGGACGGGCTGGCACCCCTATCGAAACCTCAACGTTTTACTGCGAGCAATTATTTTGAATTCTGATCCTCTAGAACATTAATCTAGTCCTTTATTGTAAAGTTAATCACCCCCTTCTATCAGAATTACTAAAGTAATTTTTATCTCCAAAAAAACATAAATGTGAAATAGAGGCAAAGTTCCTGCCCCCACAAAGAAACACTCCCTTCCTCAAAAATATCCCCTCCTAAAACCCCCCAAAAAAGCTTTACCATTCTACACTCCAAAAAAGTAGTATGAGTTGGTGTATTAATTCAACCAAAAATATTTGCCAATACAAGAAATGATACAAGAAAGAAATGTCCAAGTTCATTACTTGGAAGACCTCATAGTTACTTACTAAGAACAGTAAAGACACTTCAACTGACCTTTAAAAACAACAATAAAAATACTTATATCCAGTTACTAAAATATCACTTTCCTCAACCAGGTATATTCTTAAACTTGGCAATGTTTTTTTTGTGCCGAAATTATCTTTAGAGAAAAACTAAACATTGCCAAGTTTAAGAATATACCTGGTTGAGGAAAGTGATATTTTAGTAACTGGATATAAGTATTTTTATTGTTGTTTTTAAAGGTCAGTTGAAGTGTCTTTACTGTTCTTAGTAAGTAACTATGAGGTCTTCCAAGTAATGAACTTGGACATTTCTTTCTTGTATCATTTCTTGTATTGGCAAATATTTTTGGTTGAATTAATACACCAACTCATACTACTTTTTTGGAGTGTAGAATGGTAAAGCTTTTTTGGGGGGTTTTAGGAGGGGATATTTTTGAGGAAGGGAGTGTTTCTTTGTGGGGGCAGGAACTTTGCCTCTATTTCACATTTATGTTTTTTTGGAGATCTCATTACTTTTTTCTAAGTATTAAATAGAATTTAGTTGCCGCATACCTACTGGCTTTTGTACTTCATATAAAACCAGGGTCTTTGGATTCTGCATAAGGTTCCCCATACTGCTTGATATTTGATACCAATAATCAACCTACATACATCTAATCACTAGACTAGAAAAGTTAGAAGCTCTTCCAAATGACATTACTCTAGAGGACAAATTGATTGCTCTCTTAACTAAACTGTTACACTGTAAAACACAGGAACCTTATCCCGAGGATAAAGATCACAATAGGGAAAGTGTAGAAGGCCTTCAAGAAAAATATAAGAACAAAAATGACTCGACTTTGAAAAACTTAGTATCTGTTTTGAAGTATATTATGCAGTGAACCCCTACGACTTTATTTACTACATTTAAGAAAGAAGTCAGAACTGTTTTTAAGATGCGTCGAAATGTTTTTTAAAACATCAAATATAGGTTCTCCTTACCAAGACGATTCATTTGATACCCCACATGATGGGTTTCAGAAGGAATGATGGCATTTCGATGGAACAAGAAGTAGAAAACGTCATAGGTAATATGACACTCCCGTATCAAGACCTACCTGCGTGCCAAGTTTGGTCAAAATAGGCCAAACGGTGTGAATTGGTATAAGGAACAAACATACAGACAGACAGCTGATAGACGATTTTGACTAGCCTATGGCACTACCCGGATAAAGACCGACATGTGTGTCAAATTTTGTCAAAACCGGTCAAACGGTGTGTATTTGTATAAGGAACAAACAGACAAACAGACAGCTGATAGACAATTTTTCCTAGCCTATGATTCTCCCCGTATCAAGACCCATCTGTGTCCCAAGTTTGGTCAAAATCGGTCAAACGGTACGGATTTGTAAGAGGAACAAACATACAGACAGACAGCTGGTATAAGATTTTTACCGAGCCTGTATGCGTCTCTATTTGTTTCTTAAAACATCAAATATAGGTTCTTCATACCGAGACAATTCATTTGATACTCCACATCATGGGTTTCGGACGGAATGACGGGTTTCCGATGGAAGTACAAAACTGGCACGCCCCCGCCCCGGAAGCGGAGTCAAACACAACTTTTCGCGATTTTTCGATTTTTTCCTTTAATAACACCTTCATATCTATCTTCATGCAAAATTTCAAGTCTCTAGCATCATGGGAAGTGCCTAATAATTTTGATGAGTCAGTGAGTGAGTGAGTGAGTGAGTGAGTCCTATAAATCCCGATTTTCGATCGCTTATATCTCAGAAACTATTCGATGTAGAATTATGAAAATTTCCAGTTTTACTCACATCCAGTAGTTTAATACCTGTGTAAAATTTCATAAATTTATCTTCACCTGGTTGAAAGTTATGAGAGGGTAAAAATCGGCTCTAAGACCGCCTGTAATATACACACAGTATGCTTAGGCCGGAACTTGGCCTGGCGCACTACCGTGCGCCTAGATATTCTTCCATGAATTGATAAAATTTTGCCTTGACCCAATGTATAATACAGTCAATACACCCACCCAAAACATATAAATATATATAATTACTTACTGATGGGGTCTACTGTCCGAGGTAGACCTACTTTCTCTTTGCGAATCTATATTTTAACCTAAATCTGACACCTTATATAACTAACATTGACCTTATACAACTAATTTTAATTTATTATGAGGTGATGAAGAGGACACTTTCTACTCTTAGAAGAGATCATGATGTGCAGAGCGAAGAAAAAATATCGCAGTAAGCCTTTAAGGCATCAAAGTAATAACCTGAAATGATTGAAAAAGACAACAGGGGGAAGGGGAATGTTTAAAAAGGCCTGGATCAGTGTAAGATGTTTTTCCCGAGATTATCTCAATCCCTCATTATACGGTGATTAATTATCTAGTTGATACAGGTATTCCCCGCTAGATATATAATACTTCGTTTTTAAGTAGTTTGTCCAGCTAGATCTAGATTTTTTACGACTGTACATCGGCAGAAATACAACTCAATTTATTATAAAACGTAGTTAAGACCGAGCCTAATTTCATTAATATGGAAACCGTTAATTGTGGCTAAAGCGATCTCAGATAACGATTAAAGAACATTAAAGTTTGCTTCAAATGAGCTGGCTAATGTCCAAATTCCGCAAGGTGAAGTTGCCACAAACGCTAGCTCAATATCACCAGTTATTTTCCAATTTGCAAAAAAACTGTGGTGAGCGCACTCTAACCAGCTATAGCTTGGCTTCGTCAATTCTTTTTATACCCCTTTCCTTTAAATTTAAAGTTTCAATAACCGAGTCCAAAAAGCACAAAACAAATTGAGCAATTTTAAGGTATGTAAGTCACTATTTAGCCAAGATGAAAGTGAAATTTTCATATGATGGCCTTGTGTTCTCTATTTGTCACAATTTACTTCTGATTCCTTTTATGAATGAACCAACTAAAAGTGTATGCAGTATGTTATGTGGGAGGGAAGGAGTATACTGTAAAGTTCAAACCGATGCCTGTGCCTTGCGTTTTCCTGTGCAAAATGAGGTACACATAGAGCTAAAAATTATTTAGTCAGATGTTTCATTGTATGCATAGAATTTAAAGAACAAGATCTCTGTATAACACAAATAACTCCCTTCGAAGAGATCAGAACTACACAAAGGGATCAAGTAGCAGAAACCTCTATTTAATAGGTGAAATGGCCGTGTCATTAAAGTGGGTATCTGGCCACGGGGTGTGCCGGCCCCGTTTCACAAAAGTAGCTATCCGGCCAATGAACATGAAAGCTCGTTGTCACAAAAGTGGCTATCAGTCTCTGGTTAAAGTAATGTATTAACAGCCTTGTAGACATAATGTATTTTCCTATTTTTTTTTTTTTTTTTTTTTTTTTTTTTTTTTTTTTTTTTTTTTTTTTTTTTTTTTATGGCGCATCTACTTCTAGGTCATTAGCGCCGACATCCAGGGTGCAGCGAGGAATTTTTCCAACGAGCCCTGAGATGAGAAAATTCCTGCCGGAGGTGGGGACCCACCATCTCCCGCTTATGAATCCAATGCGCTAACAATTAGACCACGGGAGACCCCGTATTTTCCTATTAAATGAGCTGTAAAATAAACGAAACAAATAAAGCATATAAAATATAGTATTTTTATAGTTTTTATGTACTAAGAAAAAATCATACATAGCGCGTTTATGTAACGTTCTTAGGCCGCCACAGCGAGTCGTTTGTGATGATGCATATGCGGCGTCATGCCGCAGTCAAGGTTCTAAGGGGAAAATATTATTCAAATCGAAGATTTCCTTTTATCTCAATCGATTTTTCGACTACTCAGTTTAACTACAACGGTACAAAGAACTATATTCATCACGTCAGCAGACCAAAGGGAGTAAACAGCTGGCCATGAAGAGGCGACATCTGTCGGACAAGTCATGAACCGCGGTCGTCCTGGATATCGAGATAAGCACGTCTCCTTCTAATCGACCTATGACTGATGGGGAGACAATCGATACATCGATCAGACAGCTCCCCCTCCTATTCAGTATAATACTCCTGATTTGTGTCTTACAATTACAGTGTATCTTCCTATCCCTCCAAAGCTACCATTCCTGTCTTATCACTCCCCGAGCTTTTCTATCAATCCACCAAACTCTTATAGAATGGTATTATATAATCGTGCCCTACACACACACACACACACACACATATATATATATATATATATATATATATATATATATATATATATATATATATTCCGTAAGTGACAGAAATAGATTAGAGGGGCAGATACTGTATAAGTATCTAATTCTTCACAATGCTCTGTGGTCAATTCCAAGCTTCGACCTCCTTATTTTCTGGCTGGGAGAGCTTGGAGGCGGTCTAGGACCCCGACTAAAACTGAATAAGACAAAATCTTCATTACCGTCCGAGATTCAAACTCTAGTCCTTAAAACACACATATATATATATATATATATATATATATATATATATATATATATATATACACACACATATAGACATATATACAAAGGGCTTGTCTCAAGTAGATGACAATACTCAAGGGGGTAAAACTAGGCCAATCTTTTATTTCGTGTATCATAATTGACAATCACGTCTCCGTGACGTCTAGAACATTCTTCCGGATTTTTCGGGTGGGTCGACTCGGATTTGGATATCGAGGTGTTAGAAGTTATTTAGAAAAAAAAAATCGTGTTTTTGTAGAATAAAATCAGTTTTGTTTGCTCTTGCGCATTCTTCTCAACGTTAAATTACTTTTCCATCGGAATTAAATTAGGCTTATAGGTCTTTCTTAAACCACAATAACTGTTTAACAAGACGATAATGATGAAGTCAAGATAATAACAAATTTTCGAGAAACAAGTCTTTCAAAAAAAAAAAAAATCTATAAGCTACCGAATTTAAAAAAATTGCGAAATTTAATTAGCACACAAATTTTGATTTTAGTTGTAGATTTACTTTTATATTTGTTATGTTGTTGTCAACAGGCACTGATGATGAGATTGAATCTTGAAAGCGCTTTGTGAAATAAAAAAAAAAAAAAATGTTCTAACTAGTGAAGGTCGGCCTAATTATTCACCCACATGAAATTTAATTAGCTTTCCCACGGTCTACTGACTGTATTTCATAATGTAATTTAGAGGGAAAAGAATCTAATTAAAAAATCCAATATTATGTTTATTTTTGTAATCTTCTCATGAAAATTATTCTTGATTAAATTGAATTTTTATGATTGAAGTAAGTCTTACAAGTTGAATTAAACCGAAAAATAGTGCCAAAATTATGAAAGTTGCTGGAACTGGTCAAAATTGTTTGCTTTCTTCCGACTGTCCGTTCAAGTGTTCGAACGTCAGGCGTTTACAGCGGAATTGTTTGCTTTCTTCCGACTGTCCGTTCAAGTGTTCCAACGTCAGTGCAAGTCGTTCACAACGTAATTGTTTGCTTTCTTCCGTCTGCCCGTTCAAGTTTTCGAACGTTAGTGCAAGTCGTTCACAGCGTAATTGTTTGCTTTCTTCCGTCTGTCCGTTCAAGTGTTCGAACGTAAGTGCAAGTCGTTCACAGCGTAATTGTTTGCTTTCTTCCGTCTGTCCGTTCAAGTGTCCGAACGTCAGTGCAAGTCGTTCACAGCGTAGTTGTTTGCTTTCTTCCGTCTGTTCATTCAAGTGTTCGAACGTTAGTGCAAGTCGTTCACAGCGTAATTGTTTGCTTTCTTCCGTCTGTCCGTTCAAGTGTTCGAACGTCAGTGCAAGTCGTTCACAGCGTAGTTGTTTGCTTTCTTCCGTCTGTCCGTTCAAGTGTTCGAACGTCAGTGCAAATCGTTCACAGCGTAGTTGTTTGCTTTCTTCCGTCTGTCCGTTCAAGTGTTCCAACGTCAGTCGTTTACAGCGTAATTGTTTGCTTTCTTCCGCCTGTCCGTTGAAGTGTTCCAACGTCAGTGCAAGTCGTTCACAGCGTAGTTGTTTGCTTTCTTCCGTCTGTCCGTTCAAGTGTTCCAACGTCAGTGCAAGTCGTTCACAGCGTAATTGTTTGCTTTCTTCCGACTGTCCGTTCAAGTGTTCCAACGTCAGTCGTTTACAGCGTAATTGTTTGCTTTCTTCCGTCTGTCCGTTCAAGTGTTCCAACGTCAGTCGTTTACAGCGTAATTGTTTGCTTTCTTCCGTCTGTCCGTTCAAGTGTTCCAACGGCAGTCGTTTACAGCGTAATTGTTTGCTTTCTTCTGCCTGTCCGTTCAAGTGTTCCAACGTCAGTGCAAGTCGTTCACAGCGTAATTTTTTGCTTTCTTCCGTCTGTCCGTTCAAGTGTTCCAACGTCAGTCGTTCACAGCGTAATTGTTTGCTCTCTTCCGTCTGTCCGTTCAAGTGGTGGAACGTCAGTCGTTTACAGCGTAATTGTTTGCTTTCTTCCGCCTGACCGTTCAAGTGTTCGAACGTTAGTGCAAGTCGTTCACTGCGTAATTGTTTCCTATTTTTAATATATTTGTTTCTTTTTCATTGCTATTCTTCTTGCACGTTACTGCTTTAAAATTCTCAAACTCTTTTCCAGTGTCACCAAAGAATTAGCAGAATTAGAACACAAGCTTGTAAGAAGAAGTGATCTAGATCGACCACTCGTCTGGATTGAGATATTCGAGTAAACGTTTCGAGTCTGTATTTCTAAAACTGTATTTCTCCCTGGGCTTGGTGGGGCCTGCCTGCCGGAAAAGCCTCGATTATATTACTTAACATAAAATGACTGAATATATCCGTCTCAAAATTGTTATATTACTTAACTATTTTTTAAAGATAACACACGAAGTAATTACTGTAAGGCACTATATGACGGCAGTTTGGGTAAATGTAACCGGAACTGCAGAAATGTCGACTAGAGAATCAATCTTTACAATCATCATGAAGTGCCTTAGATCCAATCAAAACGTTTGGGCTTTGGATTTAAATCTATTTAAGATGTAAAGATGGATTATGCAGTAATTAACACTGCTTTTCGACCATGTCCAAAAGCAAGAATTTTCCAACTTAATGTTTCGACGCTCATATTCGACCCTACTTTTTCCGTTCTCCTTACATACAATTTAAGCTACGTACACGTTTTTAGGAGGGGTCAGTCATTCCTCGGTAATTGAAAAAAATATAATTTAGAACGCCCTAACCAGCTGCCAGCAGAACGACTTGAGGCATTTCCTAACGCCCCAGACCAATCAGCAAGAGATGCGATTAAGTCACCAACAGATACTTAGGACTGTTACTAGACAAACGTTTAACTTGGAAGCCACACAAAACACAGAAAAGACAGGAACTAAACAGACGCTTTAGACTTTTATCACGCTTACTGGATACCTAAACGCTCGAAACTTTCATTGACTAACAAACGACTTATATACAATACCATACTCCGACCAATATGGACTTATGGACTAGAACTATAAACCTTCCAATTCCTACAGAATACAAACAATGCAATCCAAAATCCTTCGAAAAATATCCAATGCTCCTTACTATGTCTCGAACCTAACCCTCCTTAATGACTTAAATATCCCCTTTATCCAATCCCTGGCCAAATCAGTCTATCAGAAGTTTCATTCCAATCTCCCCGGCCATCCAAATCCGTTGATAAACTCTCTATCCTCCTTCCATAATCCACAAAATCCTCATAGAAGGCTGAAGCGGCGGTGGCCTAGAGACAATTTGTTTTAACATGCCATATCATGCCATCTGCAATGCTCAAAATTTATTGTGGGCTTTGTAATTGTACATATTCCCACATCATGCCTTACACTGTTAATTTTCCAAAACCAGAGGGTTTTTAAGAAAAAAAAAAAAAAAAAAAAAAAAAAAAAAAAAAAAAAAAAAAAAAAAAAAAAAAAAAAGTTTCCTAAAATATCCGGATTCTAACCATTTATTTGATCATGACCACATTTTCCTCTTAGTTCTTGGGCAACATTTATTACTGATCGGCTTCCCATACTTTTAAGAGCAATCCCACCCCCCAAAAAAGTATAATCTCCTATTGAAACGACCTTCCTTCTACCAAAAGGGAATTCAGTAAATTATAATGAGTTTCTATTCCAAGTTTTCAAAATGAAGCTGCGAGGAATGTCTATTATAGGGGAATATTTCAAGACGTCCGCAGCACATACGATTAGAACATTTCCACAAGTTCATATGGGAACAATTCTACAAAACATATAATAAATAGAGGCAGGTGTTGTAATGGAGACATCTGTCGGCCGTTAGGAACAATAAAAAAGCGGACATGAGCCATCTAATTAAGGCTGATAGACTAAGATGTATTAGATAAGCTGTCGACGACGGAACACTTCACCATGTGGCTCCCATATATTCTACATTCAACATGCAAACATATTTCTAGAACCATGAAACAAATAATATATGTATGTGTTGTATTCATGTGTGATCTCATCACCGCGGAATATGTGTTTCCTGGACATACCTTGGAACACCAAGCACAACTCATAGGGGACAGGTGCAAAACAATATTGCCCAAAAATAGTGTTTTATTTAGAAGCAAACTATCACTAATGTAATAAAAAATTGCAAATTAAGGTCATTTTAAAATTAATAATACATAAGGCAGGCACTTTTAAGGGGGTTAAAATGTAAATTAAAAAAACAAAAACAAAGTACCTAGTTTTTATTTTTAATATTAAATGAAGTGCTTTATTCACGCTGCGATATAAACAGCGTCTTCAATAAACATATTTGAAAATAATTACAAAAGGGCAGACACTTTTGTGGGGTTTAATTAATTAGAGGTACATTATAGCAACATTTCAAGGTGCATAAAACACTTCATGAAACGTGCGGTTACTGGCTCTCGGACTTCACGATAGAAGTCAGTAGTTTGTATTTAATGTTCATCCGAGTCATCAAAATCTGATTTCTTGCTTCTCTGATTTCTGTATTTTGCTTACTTTCTTAAAATTTAAAATTTCTTACTGTAATAATTTAGTAATTAGTTAATTTAGTTTAGTTAATTTTTTATTAATATCATTTAGGATGATATACCTATTAGGTTTTTATAAAAAATGTTCTTATTAAAAAAATGATTCACTTCAGTTAGTCTCCAGTTATATGTTCAGTTATAATTAGTATTTTAAATTAATATATTCACCCTCGGAAACACCTTGGGCATTCTAGGGTTAATATATTATAAAAATACTTTTCTTTGACGCACGGTGTTTTCTTTGCACTATTCCCCACAATGGTAGAATATACTATAGGAGTGTGGGGACACGCGCTTCCTAGCACAATGGGAGTGTGACCAATGCTTAGCCGTGTCCAATAAGGATGTCATTATTACAAAGCTGGTTGTATCATACTCACACATCCGTCCGTTTTCTTGAATATATTTTTTTTTTTTAATTCAGTCCAATAACTGAAAAAAATAACGCAGCTTTCAACCAAGCCAAACGTGTACGAACAAAATTAAAGTTGATACACATTCATATATATATAAAGGGTGTTCCCTACGTATTCACGGTTTTTTTTCGGAAACGAAGCAAAAACGAGAAAAATGCCAAAGCAGTTGTTTTCTTTTCTTTTTTTTTTCATCCTGCATCGATTCCCGAAGTTTTGCCGTTTATTTTGGCAAAACTATATATATATATATATATATATATATATATATATATATATATATATAAATATATATATATACACACAGGGTGTCCCCATGGAACAGGGTGTTCGTGCATTAAGTCTAATTAAAATATATCATAGGATAAAATATATATAAAGTCATCTATTATATACCAAATATTTTTCACATTCGATACTTTGCATTTATATCGACGATATATTCACTAATATTTCATTTTTATACAACATTTTGAGTTTTTGTTTCTTTTTTAATTTATATGATGAATTATGGTGCCCCTCACATGTCGTTCGATATGTTTAAGTAGTCCTATTCTCTGAACTCAGTCAATTTGTGTTTTATTGTCAATTGTCACATTAGATATTTTGCAGGGTGGTTCGTCATGTCGTTTTATTCTATGCGAATGAGTCAGTGGTAAATGACCTAAACCGAGCCTAGTTATTACGACTTCTTCTAACATAAAACGTTCCTGATTTTAGGAGTAAAATGAGAAACAATATTTGTCGATTGCAATAGGGATTTATGTGTAGAAATCAAAGAAGCTAAGAGATTAATTTCCACTGATGCATGTTTTCTGTGGAGGCGAGATTAGCTCTGTGGTAGAGCACTCGACTAATGAACTGGAGGACCCGGGTGTGGACTAAAGATTTTTATCTTCTACTGACGCCATTCAAGGGTTGGATTCCTTGATCCAGGTCTTGGGTCCTAGATCGTCCCTAGGCTCACCCGGCCTTTAATTAATTAATGGGTACCTGAAAAGAGCAAAATTAGGTGGCCGGAGCATAGTACTGACCACACTATCTCCCTAGAGTGCCGAATGGTCAAGAATCAGATACCTCTACAATATTTGCTCCTCTGGACCTCAGGGCTGTAACGGGACAGTTTTTTTTAATAAGTGCTATATATATATAATTATATATATATATATATATATATATATATATATATATATATATATATATATATATATATATATATTCTGAAGCCCATCAATTTAATCCATTTATGTAATCTTCAAATATGGCACTTATTTATAAACAGAAAATGTTAAATAGTTAAGCCTAAATTTTTATAGGTGTATTATTTTGTACAATGCATTTTTCCATTTATTTAAATATGTATTACAATCTACAATATTTGTGTATTGTATCATTGGATAGTAACCTGGACATACCTGAGGAGCCCCCAGTCATCAACGTATCTTTCTAATAAGGAAGAATTCAATATTTTTTTATTTTTTTTATGTTGCTCTATATTAATACGGTTGATAAAATGATATGCTATTGCAATGTTGTAGTATCTAGATAATATATATATATATATATATATATATATATATATATATATATATATATATATATATATGTTGTTTTTTTTTAAATATTGATAAACTTTTTGAAATGTTGTAGAATCTTGATGAATGTTTTGGTTTTTATATGAATAACTCATTAAAAGCGACTTGAACAATCATGATTTTTATTATTTAATGGGATTGTTGAAAATTACTAGGGTTCTGCTTGCTTTAACACGTGTTCATGTAGTGACATTTTCTTCTGGATTTTGGTTTATGGTAGAAATTTCAATACATTTTTTCATTTCCTAGTAATATAGCTTATGATTTCACAGAAATTGCCGGTGGTGTCTTAAAATAACTTCCCCAGCATTACGTAAGTGTATGTATTTATATGTCACATGGTTGGCGGTTGCTTATTTCGTTGATACCAGATAGGAATAATTCAACCGTCTGTGGCTGTTGAGCCAGGACCACTGCACGAAGACTGGTTGTCCAGAAAACCGGGTATCTCTTGTAACTTGTTATCACTGGCACTGTACCATTTGCAGGTTTTTTAATAGTTGGCCAATCGATTTAATTGTATTACACAGAAGAATTGCGGAAAAGTCCCTCATTAACAGGTAATGTTAAAATCCCAAATATCCTAAGTTCACATAATAAAAAGAACTCTAAAAAGGTTTACGGTTAATTTATTCAAGACATGCAAAAAGGTTGAACTAGAAAAGATCCCAACGTAGAACCTTGTCCACCACCTGATTTATCTGTGTGCCTCCATTCCAATTAGACCTTGTCCACCAACTTTTCCTTCCACGGCAGAGCAGTTTTTTTTTTTTTTTTTTTTTTCTAAATTATCCGACGAACGGGAGGAGGGCCTCGGAACCGCTGACTGAAGTACAAATATTTAAGGAAGCTAACCCCCCCCCCCTCTGCCGATCTTTTTAAATTCTAATCACGTAGCCTGCCTTAACCGTGAGCGGCGAATCATAATGGGATCTGCCTTCCGTTTCGTCGTTAGGACGGTCACAGCGGAAAAGGTGAGTCCGATGGTGGAATAGCAAACACTGATTGGTCAGTTTAAAAACCTTTACCAACTATTTATCCTTACCAAATTGATTTACAATGTTTAAAGAAAAATTATTGAAAACTTTAAAACTTACATCAACCAAAATCCAACCCCGATTTATTATGACTAACAGATTAGGACATTTTCTGACTTAGGAAGGACTCTGACCAAATAAACTTGAGCCCGAGATTACAGTTATCCTATTTTTCATATGCTCTGTAAAGTATGTTGAACACAATCATGAAATATTAAGATAATTCCAACCTGAATCTTTTGTAGGAATATAATACTGGTAAATTAAACTACTTGAATTTTAAGAATGTCGGTTTTGTTACATTAAATATGATTACAAATGTTCCCAAAGATTCCTAAATTATTTTAACTGTAAAATGCGTTAGTCTATATAACTAGTTTTTGAAAAATGATAAAGAGGTTGGCGTTAATTTTATAAATTTTTTTTCTGAGCATTAGGTATTTATAATGAAATAGCCATTTCAGGGCTAAAATAAAAAGTCTAAAAAGTTTTTTTAGTCAACTATCCAATGAATAAAAAAACAAAAACAGTTTTTTCCAAGAACCCTTAGAAAGGCATATGAATGCACCAAAAACAGACAGTAACTTGCGGTTGGTGCATTGTACTACATTGATGGCATAGCTTCAACTCCTTGAATATAGTCAATTACTTGTGATACACTTTCAACTCCCAATAAATTTTAAGGTAAGTCGTAGTGTTTTTGTCAATTTGCGCCAATTTGCGCTTTATAGTCAGCGGCGTGTCATCTCATATCAAATCCTTTGTGGTATTATTCCTTTTGCTTGAAAGCCACTCATCGATTGTTTGTTTTATTAATCAAAGGAAGAAACATTTTACGGTTCCCTTGCATGTATGGTAGAATATGAACTTTCCTTCTGTGTTCCATTTTAATTTACATTAGAGAAGAGTAATTCTTCATGATTTCCTCTAGAAGCCTATATATATACACGAGGACCTATCTCCCAGCTGTGGAGATAGAGTGAGTGATGCGACTAGTGTGAGAGCGAGTCTTGATGGATGTCTGACGGCTACCTACCAGGCCACATCCTCCATAATAGAAAATTATACTTCACAATCCGTCAATGTCATATTTTTCACTGCTCCAAGACAGCTCGGCCTCGCTTTCAACCTTTTAACTCTAGTCTAAATCCCTGACCGCCGGGTTTATACCGGTCAGGGCGTGATCCATCTAGCGGTTTCCGTTCCAAGGAGTACCTCTTGTAACCTTTTCCTCTTCAGTATGTGTATGAATCTTATAATACTGGGCAGGGTGAATAAAAACAAGTAGGACGAGTAAATACTCGTGGAGTCTCAAAAGACAAGTAAAAACTTAAATTGATGTGAATAAAACAAGTATTTACTATTACTTGCTAGTAAATACTTGTACGGCAAGTATATACTAAGTAAACCCCCTGAATCGGTGTGAATAAGCGAGAGTAAATACTTCCGTGGCGAGTAAATACTTGTAGATTTGCAAGTCTACCTGACCCCAGACTTGCCAGTCCGTATTTGCTATCGGGATGGCTGCATTTCTCAACCTCCGTCGTGTCAAACATTACAGAGACCGGCGAGATATAAGTCCTGATGTATCAAAGAGACTATTAAGGTTCGAGAGTGAAAGTGTAGATTTTATTACAACCTACTTTCTCGATGAAAACACCGAAGCTTGAGGTGGAGGGTTAACGGCACGGGAAAAAATGGAACTTTAGAATAAACCCAGGTATTTTAGAATAAACTGGATTCTCGTTTGACTCCACAATTTTTAGGAAATCGGACTCCCATGACATCAATTTTATTGGTTTGTTTCCAGTTGCGTTGACATCAGTCTTTTTCTTCACTCCCGTTTTCATATTATTTAACAGTTTTTTCATTTGCGAAACACTAGTTTGTTTCCCAGAATTTTTTGAATATTGATCGGCTAAACAGGCCCAAGCCTTTTCTTTTTCGGATGACATTTTTGGCAACATTGATTTATTTAAAACAATGCTGTAATTTTTTATTAATTCTACAAAAATTACCCTACTCTCAGAAACAGCAATCGTACCGCTTTCATTCATAGCTGCAAATAAAGAAGGCGTCAATGACAACTGATGACAACTAGGCAACAATGACACGACACGACACAATTATGCTGAAGAGCAATGCTACACTGATGACTGTCACTGACGACCGAAGAGCAAAATGACAAACACAGCCAGGTACAACAGCTGACTACCAAGAAAATAAAGGATGTGAGTCTTGTTGCCAAGAGGATGCAACGGCTAGGTAATCCAGGAAAGATGAGTTGCCATGGGCCGCTACAAGTAATTACTTGCGTTTGTAGTGAACTCGGCTGACTCGCGAGTAAATACTTGCAAGTATTCTCTCGATCTGGGAAGTATACGGTAGTAAACGGTCACGAGTATACTCTTCACTTTATTCACATCGGTTTACTTGCCTTATCAATACTTGTCACACTTTACTTGTTAGCAAATACTCGTCCTACTCGTTTTTATTCACCCGGCCCACTATAGCAACTACCTAAGACTATCTTATAACAGTCCAGGAACCTCATATTATGTTTAAGAAATACCCTTATCACAGCAATCTGTAGGTTATATGGTTAATGATGGTACGTGATAACAGTCTACAAATGTGTTGCGCGGATCATTTTCTTATAATTAGAGCCATGTTTTTCTTGTATGTCGATATTACCTCTTGTAACCCTGAATTTTGAATAATTTATGGGATGAAAAACCTTTTTCAATAAGCGCTACACTGAGTTATACAGAAATAAATAAAAAGCTGGTTTATACAGAGTAAGGAAGGAAAAAGGATTTTAAGGAATATGTACCACACTGGATTATACAATAATATGTAAAATACTAGATTTTACAGAAATTTCGACAACACTAGATTATAATGGAGTATGTACAGCAGATGTTTATACAGGAATATGTACGAAACCAGTTTTTAAACGAATGTACAATATAGAAGTTGTACAATACAAAGTTACATACTGACTACTAGTGAGGCATCCAAGAACATGTTCAGGAGAGATTATTTTACGCTTATGTTTCATATGTGCACGTTACTTTGAGAACAATGGAAATTCTGCAAATATTGTCTCGCGTATTCCAGAATGATAGATTTAAACATCAATAAACATACTATTTCTCCTTAGAAACGAAAATAAGATTTAGCGAAAAACGTCCGACCCGCAGAAATTTCTTTATCTTAGCGCGGTTCCGTTCATATACCTAGTGCCATTAATAAAGCAATAGAAGAAGTTATTGGTAGGCTTTGATTTCTCGTGAAAAATATAAAATAAGATTAAACTAAAAATGAATGAATTATTAAAGGCACCAAGCAACAGTAAGCGACAATAAATCCCCCACCCAAGGTGGTCAAGTGGTCCAAAGGTGGTTGCTTGACTATTTTAGAAAAAATTGATATTTTTACCACCAATTACACATGGAGTCAGTAGTTCAAATCTATTTTTAAAATGTTTTTAGAGTCAACACTTTTAAAATGGCAGCCCTCTTTGTTTCACTATGAATACTGATTTTTCAGTTTATAAGCTCTTACGAAAAAAAAAAACCATTTTCCCAAAACTGGTAAATCATAGACTAATAGATTAGAAATAATTGTTTTTGTACAGTCTGCTCTATCTTTTGTAACTTCTTCACTATTTGAATATCAAACTGCCATTGAAAACAACTATTTATATTTCTCAAAATGCAGTTTCTGAGGGTACTTTTTTTGTCATAAGGGGATGTATATCAAAGTTGATTTTTGGCACAATGATAAACCTAGGTATGTAGCTTGTATTAAAAGTCCTCTTAGCCCTGATATTTGTTCCCTTATTTTTTTATTAATTTTAAAACTTCAAAGGTTTGGAATTTTTGATAACTTTAGGCTTTAATATCTCTGGTGGGGGACTTGATAAAAATCTAATATTTTTATATGTGATAGTTCGTAGTATCCTAAAACTACTGTAAAAAACTTTTATATTTGAGTACTTTCGTAGCTATGAATTTTTGAAAATGGTCCTTTTTGCGCCTATTTAGCAATACGTAAACTCATTAAAATTTTATTATTTTTGAACTTTTTTACATTTAATAACTCTTTTTAAGGTGGTTTAAAACTTTTTATGTATTTCCAGTACAATACAAATTATTGTATTTAGAAGCCACAGCAGTTCAAGTATTTATCCCCAATCCTTTAACAGTATGTAGCCTTTATATTTCGCCATCCCATAATTTCTGTAAAGAAGATCTTTTTTTTTTTTTTTATATTTATTTATGAGCATCCATGCGCATCTAAGGCGTTTCGCTCCAAACAGTTATTGCATATATACATCTAAAAACAAATGGTATACATCCAAATATATGTACACATACACACACATACGCACATATACATATATACATACATATATATATATATATATATATATATATATATATACATATATATATATATATATATATATATATGCATATATATACACATACACACATACACACATACATACACATACATACATACATACACACACACACACTTATATATATTACATCTATCATTATACATCTATAAACAAATTATATGTAGAAATGACAATATATTCACATCTAAAAACGAATAGTATATACAAATGACACTATATATACATCTAAACATCTAAAGACAAATGGTATACATATATACATTTAAAAACAAACAATACGTATATATATATATATATATGTATATATATATATATATATATATATATATATATATATATATATATATATATATATATATATATATATAAACAAATGGTATTATTTATATACATCTGGTTGATCAATCGGATTACACAATTAGATATAGTTACTAATTCATTAATTACATGTTATCGTTCTTTACAGTTTACCAAGTGGCGTAATACCTTCCTTATGTATTTTATTGCAGTTGTTTGAATATAGTATTGAGATGAAAAAAAAAAAAAAAAAAAAAAAAAAAAAAAAAAAAGGGGGGGGGTGAAAGTGTTAAATTTTTCCATACATATTAATAGTTTTGAGGTGTGTAAGGATTGCTGGTATGTGTGGACTGCTGTCAGTAAGTAATTCGGTCATGTCATACGGTAAGTCTAGATTTTGACGGTGTCGGCATTCTGTTAGTATGTGTTCTACGGTTAGTTCGGTGTTACAGATTTTACATGTAGGCTTTTCTTTTTTAGTCATTAAGTACTCGTGTGTTATTCGTGTATGTCCAATTCTGAGTCTAGTTAGTACTACTTCTTCTCTTCTGTTTTGTCTGTGACTGGAAGGCCATTCCGCGATGTTCCGTTTTATTTGTCGCAGTTTGTTGTTGGTAGATAGGTTTGTCCAGTCATTTTGCCATTTGTTTGTGATTTGGTGTTTAGCCTGTCTCGTAAGGTCTTGGTAAAAAATGTCTAGTGGTTGAATTGTTAAGTCTTGAGTAGCCAATTTTGCTTGTTCGTCTGCAGTCGTACTAAGTCCCAGGTCTTCATGTCCTGGCAGCCAATATATTGTTGTATGTATGCCTGAAAGTTTTAAATTGTAGATGTGTTGTTTGATTTGGATTGCTTTGGGATGCTGACTGTATAAGTTCTGTAATATGTGTAGTGAACTGAGAGAATCTGTACAGATGATAATGTTTGTGTGTTGTGATGGAGGAGTGTTAGTGAGGGCAAGAAATATTGCATGGAGTTCAGCTTCTTGTATATTGTACAGCGCCGGGAGTTTTTGCTTGTAGATAGTGCCATTTACAATAGCTGCCGATCCAATGCCGTGTTTTGTATTTGAACCATCGGTGTATTCAAGGATGTAGTTAGTTTGTCGATTTAAGAAGTCCAAGAAGTCAGTTTTGTATAAATGTTTGGATATTATGTTTGACTTTTTGTACTTGGAGAGGGATGTGTCTATTGTGAATTTAATGAGCCATGGAGGAGTGAGTGAAATGGTCTGTTTCTGTATTGGTTCTGTTTGTAGATTTGTAATCTCCTCTATTTCTAAGCTTCTTATAGCAAGAGGTCGGGCATGCTTGTTATTTATTTGGTATTGATTAATATTAGGGTTTTCTATGATATCCCTTGTGCAGGATGGCTGAGGGAGAGACTTAATTTTGTAGTAATACTTTGCAATTAAGTATTTTCTTCGGATCTCTAGTGGAGGTTCTACTGCCTCTACGTTCAGGCTGCATGTTGGGCTTGATCTGAAGGCACCCAGTGCTAGACGTAGTCCTGTGTTTGATATTGTGTTAAGCATTTTCAGTGTAGTGGGCTTGGCAGATGAGTATGCTACGCATCCATAATCCAGAAGGGACCTGGTGTAACATCGATAGAAGTTTAGCAGTACTTTTCTGTCTGCACCCCATTTAGTGTTTGCTAGAACTCTCAAAATATGCAGAGATTTTTTACATTTAACGAGAAGTTCTTTTAAGTGGGGAACCCATGTGAGGTGTTTGTCAAAATGAATTCCTAAAAATTTTATTGTTATGGTTTTTGTAATGTCTGTATGGTACATAGTAAGTTGGTAGTCTATGTTCCGTCTTTTCTTTGTAAATAATATAGATTTTGTTTTGGTTGTCGAGAACTTCATACCTGTTTTGTCGTTCCAGAGTGTAAGTGTATTGATTGCGTTCTGTATTCGGTCTTGGGCTTGTTCAGTGGATTTTGAAGTGTAGAATATTAAAAGATCGTCAACATACAGGCTATATTCAATGTCAGGGGGTATGTATTCGACAATTGTATTCATTCCAATGATAAATAGGGTTGTACTTAGTACGCCCCCTTGAGGTACTCCCGTCTCTAGTTGATATATATCGGAGAAACAGTTGCCATTCCTTACTGTGAAAGATCTTCTAGAGAGAAACCCAGCAATAAATGCCAAAGGTTTTCCTCGTATTCCCCATTCAGAGAGTTGTTTGAGGATAACATCTTGCCGGATTGTGTCAAAGGCTTTGTTTATGTCAAATGAGACTGCTAGGAGGGATTTTTTATTTGTAAATGCGTTAAGAATAGAGTTTTCTAGTCTAACGATGTGGTCGGTTGTCGAATGATTTGTCCTGAATCCACATTGGAATTTAGAGAGGAGACCTTGTGACTCAATATACCATAGTAGCCTTTTGTTGAGCATTTTTTCAAATAGTTTGCAGACGCAGCTTGTCAGGGAAATCGGTCTGTAACTGGAAGGGTCAGGTTTTGTTTTGTTTGGTTTTAGTATAGGTATAATTGTGCTATGTCTCCAACAGTCAGGGTAATTTCCTGTGTTATAGATATTATTGAAAATTTGTAGTAGTTTGAATTTTGTATTCTGAGGTAAATTTTTGATCATGTCATTCGTGATTTTATCAGGTCCTGGGGATGTTATCTTAGAGTTCGTTAGAGCATAAGTTAGTTCGTCAAATGAAAAGGGTTCGTCTAAAGGTGTAGTAACGGAAGGAGTGGATAAGAGTGTCATATCATGATAGTTGTGTTCAGGTAACTGTATGTCAGGCGGTTTTGAGATGTTAGTATAGTATTCAACCCTTCTCAATGATGGATCCCAAACACATCTTGAACTGGTAGATTCTCAGCAATTGACCTGTCAATAATGGATAATTTGCTTGCAGTCAAAACTACCTGGAAAGTGTTAGATGAATCATATGGAAGCGACCATTTTCCCGCTGAGATTAAGATTATGACAAATAGAAACGCTCAGTCATATGATTATACAAGATGGAATTTCCAAAAGGCCAATTGGGATTCATTCATGAACTATATGGATAATAACCTCAGTCTTTTTTCAGATGATTTAGGTATGTCTGTAGACTATCAAGTTAAATATTTAATGAAATTATAACTAACGCAGCGAGCATGAATATTCCTAAAATAAAACCTTCAAGTGGTCGTTTTCGCGTACCTTGGTGGAATGACCAATGTAAAATAGCATTAAAAAATAAGAAACGGGTACTTAATAGATATAGAAGAACAAAAACATTCGAGGACTTTCAGATATTCAAAACATCCCGGGCCATTGCTAATAAAATTATTAGAACTAGCAAAAAACAGTCTTGGCATGAATATGTTACAGCTATTAATTCTCAATATTCCATTAAAGACATTTGGACCAAATTAAAACGGATTTGGGGCATACGAAAGGACAACTCTATATCCGGCATCGAACTTAGCGGTAATTTAATAACAGACAAATTTGAAATAGCGAACGCTCTAGGCAAGCATTTTTCAGACATTTCCAATGATGAAAATTATGATCAACAATTTCTGCTGTTCAAAACTGCTCAAGAACAATTAACTTTCAAAATAAATAATGACCCTTCATCAGAAATGGATGAACCTTTTACTCTTGGTGAACTTGAAGAAGCCCTGAAATCTTGTAAATCTAGCTCATCTCAAGGACATGATAACATTCCTTACGTCTTTATAAAAAATTTCACTTCAAAAACTAAAAGCAAACTTCTGGCAATTTATAATACTATCTGGACAGAAAACGTTTTCCCTAGGGATTGGAAGCTCTCGATAGTAATCCCAATCCGTAAGAGTTCAAACCCAAATTCAAATATTACCGATTTTAGACCAGTATCTCTTATCCCATGTATGTCCAAAATTCTGGAAAAAATGGTGAACAGACGATTAGTCTACTTTCTCAATAAAAATGATCTGATAATGAGGAACCAATGCGGATTCCGAAAAACACACTCCACCTTAGACAATTTACTCATACTAGAAAATGAAATTCAAAATGCTTTTGTGGAAAATGAACACTTAATAGCAGTATTTTTTGACATCCGGAAAGCCTATGATATGATGTGGCGCCATCGTGTAGTGACTATACTTCATCAATGGGGTGTACAAGGCCATATGTTACATTTTATTAAAAACTTCTTGAGTGACAGATTTTTCAAAGTTAGAATTGGGAATGAGATTTCTATGCCTTTCTCTTTAGAAAATGGCACCCCACAAGGATCCGTCCTTAGTGTCACACTCTTCTTAGTTTCTATCAATGATGTAATTTATGATCTCCATCCAAGAGTATATTACTCTGCATATGCAGATGATCTAGTCATTTTTGCAAGGGATAAATCTTTAGACGTTGTCAAATTAAAACTTCAAATGTCTATCCAAAATCTTGAATCGTGGTGTGGACAATCGGGATTTAAATTTTCTGAGGAAAAAACAGCATGTATGCATTTCTGCAAAAAAAGGAGCTGCCAGACCAACCCGCCATTATATCTATTTGGATCCACTCTTCACTACACTGACTCGTACAAATACCTGGGCACATATCTAGATCAAAAGCTAAATTGGATAACACATTTAAAAAACGTTTAACTTTGTTGAAAATTCTGGCTAACACTAATTGGGGCTCCGACCGGAAAACATTATTAGATCTTTATAAAACCACCATAAGAAGCAAATTAGACTACGGATCAGTGGTTTATTCCTCCGGCAGTCCAACACCCTTGAATATACTAGATAATATGGGAATCAGAATATGCACTGGTGCTTTCCCAACATCGCCTACAGCTAGCATTCTTGCGGAAAGTGGTGAACCTCCGCTCAACTTGAGAAGAGCGTATCTGTCGTTGGCTTACTACATCTCATTAAAAGCGAATAACAACCACCCAGAATTATTAACGGCAAGTAACATAGATTATCCTGCACGGCAACCAAATTCATTCATCTACAGAATATTTCGCTTAATTCACAATTTTAATCTTAGACTTCCCACAATTCAAAATTCTTTTGTCTCAACACCTCCCTGGAAAAATATCAATTTGGAAATCAACTGTTATCTATCTGGGTATCCTAAAGAATCAACATCTAACCTTATCTATGAAACGCTATATCAAGAACAACTTATGAAATATAAAGATTATGAACAGATTTTTACGGACGCCTCTAAAAGTGATTCAAAGGTAGGATGCACCATTGTACAAGAAAATTTCTATTCAAAATTCAATCTCCATGAAACCAATAGCATTTTTTTCCGGAGAAGCCTTTGCTATTTGGCAGGCATTGAAATTTACCAACATTATAGATAATTCAAAAATTTTAATAATTACCGACCCAATGAGTTCATTAAAAGCTATTGAACGCAGAGACTCAAATAATCCCATAATTCAAAAAATTGAGGAAGCCTGTCTACACATGCAAGATAAAACTATTGCTCTAATCTGGGTCCCTTCTCACCGTAATATTGGTTTAAACCAGAAAGTAGATGAGGAGGCGAATTTAGCTAGAGAACAGATTGAAGGGGTTACAGTCATTGAGGAAGCCTCAGCTCCAGATTTGAAGCATTTTGTCAAGAAGACAATACTCCACTTTTGGAATGAGGATTGGCTAAATGTAAACAACCATCTCAGGCAGATAAAAGAGGATGTAAAGCTATGGACTACGTCAGAGCGACAGAATAGAACACATCAAGTGATACTCAGCAGACTACGCATTGGCCACACGAAATTGACGCATACATACTTGCTACGAGGCTTACACCCACCGACATGCGATGCCTGCCATGAAATACTGACTGTGGAACATATTCTACTCTGCTGTCCTACATTTAGAAAGGAAAGAGAAGCCCACGGGATCCCGAATAGCCTTAAAGAAGCTCTGAAGGATAATTTTCAAGACACTCAAAATGTAATCAACTTCATCAAAGAAATAAAATTACAATTGTAAATAACACTCATTGACCTGCCAATGACTCTTCATGAGTAGAGGCAGACAATCATTGACCTGCCAATGACTCTTCATGAGTAGAGGCAGACAATCATTGACCTGCCAATGACTCTTCATGAGTAGAGGCAGACAATCATTGACCTGCCAATGACTCTTCATGAGTAGAGGCAGACAATTAAAATAAAATAAAATTAAAAATTAAAAATTATTGTAGTTCTATTTATAATTGGAAACTAGGCTTACTATTTCTAAAGTTTTATTATTTTGTTTATTGAAAAAAAAAATACTTAATATTATAAAGAAATCAACAAGTTAGCAACTGTAGCTTTCATGTTTAATGTGTTTCTTTACCGTACACAAAACGATAACTTTTGAGATTTTGTTGCTGGCCCTGGAGATTTGGAAAATTGTTACAATATGAATGCTACAGTTGCTAACTTGTTCATTTCTTTATAATATTAAGTATTTTTTTCAATAAACAAAATAATAAATATTTAGAATTAGTAGGTCTTGATTCTAATTATTAATAGAACTATAATATTATGTGTTGTACTCTCTACTACTTGGACATAGATAAAAAGTTTTAAACCAACTTAAAAAGAGTTATTCAAAGTAAAAACGTTCAAAAATAATAAAATGATAATGAATTATTCAAGTTTATGCATTGCTAAATGGGCTCAAAAAGGACCATTTCAAAAATTCATAGCTACGAAAGTACTGAAATATAAACGTTTTTTACAGTAGTTCTATGATGAGCTCATTAAAACGACAGAATGAAAGGGAGTTAGTTTTGGTCAGATCTACGATTGTTGTCCTAAAAATATGTAAACTAACAGAAATTATCAATCAAAATCATTATATAGAATAAAAACAAAAAGGAAATAAAACTATTTGCCCAAAACGTACATAGTTATATTTTTGAATAAATGTTTTCATGCTTTAAATGTGTTAGTAGTGTTTGTGTGTATGGGCTACCTTCCGTCAGTAAGTCATGTAAGTCGTAAGGAATGGTTAGTTTGCTACGTTGTCTACAGTCAGCTAGTATATGTTTGACGGTTAGACTTCTGTTGCATATTCGACAAGTGGGTATTTCTTTTCTGTCTAGTACGAATGGGTTAGTAGGTTGTGTCCTATCCGAAGCCTAGATAAAATAACTTCGTCTCGTCGAGAGAATTGTTCTTTTACCCAGGCTTTGGTCGTATTCTTAATTTCCCTTAGTTTGGAAGTATTTTTCAACCAATTTTGTTCCCATTAGCACAATGTGTTAGTAGGTAATGTTAAGTCGGAAGTTGTCAAAGTGTTTATATCTGGTATGGATCGGCTTGTAGCCAGTTATGCCTGTAAGTCAACAGCTGTACTCATAGGAATGTCTTCGTGTCCAGGTAGCCAAAGGAGTGTAATATTTTTGTCTTTACATTGTAGAGTATTTATTTGTGCAAATATGCTTATGATGATTGGATGAGTGTTGCAAATGTTCTGTAAGGACATTAAGGAACTTAAAGAATCGGTGCAAACAGTGATCGTGTCAGTTTCTGCTTCTTGAACGTTGGTCAGTGCTAAGGAGAGTTCAGCAGTATATATAGTCGTCTGTTTCGGTAATTTGATTTGGTAAGTATTGTCTTGTACAATGGCAGCTGCCCCAGTCCCAGAGTCTGTCTTGGATCCGTCAGTATAAGTGTATAAAGGTTTTCGATTTCGCCTTATTATTGAGTTGATTGAATTTTTGTAAAATAATGTTGAAGTCGGATCCGTCTTTTTATATTTTGTTAGTGTTAAGTCAATCCTTAAGTTCCTCAATCTCCAAGGTGGTGTGTCGGTGAATTTGCTTTTAAGAATAGGAGTTTCCGTTAAAATTGAATTTCTTCTATCTTATTATGCCCTTACTATAAAAGGTTTTCTTTTAAAATTAAGTTGCATATATTCATTAAAATTTATATTTTCTAGAAATTTTCTAACACAGGACGTTCCAAGCCCTTTTGATTTTACATAAAATGCTGAACACAACATTTCGCGCCTGTACTGCTGCGGGGATTCTCCTGCCAAGACGCAAAGGCTGACTGTCCCTGAAAGCTCCTGTGGCAAGCCTGAGTCCTGTGTTGTGTATTGTGTCGAGAAGTCTTAAAGTGGTTGGACTGGCAGATGAATATGCTATACAGCTATATTTAATTCATGGTAAAAATATAAATTTTTCCTAAAATGGTCAAGCAACCAGATTATTTTTTTCTGGACAATTTGAAATGGATTGGCTCTATAGGAAAACACTTTTACCAAAACGTTTTTCATTTTCTTACTTTGTTTTAATAAAATACTTATTTTACTGTTAAATGCAATTTAAAACAACCAATTAATAAGTGAGTCTTAAACACTTATACCTCCGATTGATCTAACCCCATCGAAAATTGCTTAAGAGCCTTTTTTGTAGAGAATTTAGTAACCTTCCGAATGGTCACCTTCCACTCACCACGATTTTCTATCTCTTTTCGACACAGATATTTATATTTACGAAAGTGTAAGATCCCAAAACTTTTTATGTCGACTAATATTTTTTTTCAAAGACTTCCATAACTCAAAATGTAACCAAAATTTAAACATCTTATTTTAGATGAATTTTAACTACGAAGAAAATATTTCAATTGGTTCCATCGAATCTAAGTACCCAAACCGAAAAACTATTTTTATTCTCTATTCTCAAATACGATTTCAGATATCACCTACGTTAAATTCTCTAGTTGCCACTTCCGGATTAAATGATCATGTCAACACCTACCAGGTTTCTCCCCTATGGAGGGAGGGAGGAACCGCACTAAAAGTCATTGCGAGATGTCTTTGCGTACTCCTGATCGCATAGTATAATAGTTATATATCTAATAACAATAAAACTTGCGAATGAGGCAAACGCAATAAACAGTATGTGTGCGGGAAATGGGTGGGTTATTGTCGATGACGAAGGCTGTAGATGTGCTAGTGGAGGAATGGGAAACAGAAAGAGATGGAGTGAGAGAGAGAGAGAGAGAGAGAGAGAGAGAGAGAGAGAGAGAGAGAGAGAGAGAGAGAGAAATACACTAATGGTAGAAATACATTAGGCGGCTTCACATAAACAGGGTCATTGACGATATATTGACACCAAATCTCTCACATTTTATTTTTCCCCCCGACTATACCACCCAGGGCCTTGATACCCTCTCTCCCTAATTCTCTCTCTCTCTCCCTCTCTCTCTCTCCCTCTCTCTCTCTCTCTCTCTCTCTCTCTCTCTCTCTCTCTCTCTCTCTCTCTCTCTCTCTCTCACACACACACACACACTCTTACCCTTTTTAACCCCCCCCCCCCTTATCTCTAATCCTTCTCCTTTCCACTTCCCACTGAATTCGTTTTATTTCCTACCTAATTTAATAGACTCCTCGGTATATTTCCCAAGTCCAGCTGATAAAGGTAGGACAAGTAAATCGGACTGAGGTATTTACGTTTTTCCCGATGTTGCTGACACGTACAGTCCGCTATTCGTGTATTCACATTTATCATAATGCCCAAATTATTTTCCACGAATGGTTTAAAATACATTTCTTATTTCTGATCATTTTTATTCATAATTTACTTTCCAGCAGCCGTGCTGGTGTACTGTGTGCTCCAGTCTCCGTTTACAGCCTTTCAAACCGCTTATAAACCCGAGTTGGGCATTATTCGAATGATTATTCAAATAAATTTTTAGTGAATGATGAATAATTCACTGAATTACCTTATTCACACGGTACATCATGAATTATTCACAGAATTATTCATTATTCATCATTCGTTATTATTTGTTTCTAGTTGGTCTACTGATTAATCCTTCTCAAACACACATATATATACATATTTTCGGCTGCCAACATCATAAAAGATTTATCATTATTCACTAAAATATGTTTATTCTGATTGATCATTCAAATAATTTTTGAATAAAACATAAACTTCATGCACAGAATAACGAATAATTAATAAAAATAATTATTCTTCATTCATGAATAAAATAATACATTTATTCATTAATCTTTATTCATCATTCTGAATAATTTTTGCCCAACACTGTTATAAACCCTTGGAGGTCCTTGGTTATCCGAGAAGATCATTCTCCGAACCCCCAACTCCTCTTACAATACATACCACCCCGAACTAAAAGAACCCCGTGTATTATCCCTCATTGTGAGCAACAGGGCGCCATCACTGGTTATATTTACATATAACCAATATTCCGAATTAAATTCGAAATGTGAATACCATTATTTTTTTGTTGTTGTTGTTAAATTGATGCAGAAGGTAAAAGGTATTTTGTGTTGATTTGTTCATAGCTCTTAAAACACTATAGAACTTTAAGATTGCTGAGGGCCCGGACGAAACTAATGGTGATTTCATTGAGCATGATGTTCATTTTAGCTATTAGGATCATATATATAACTGGTGAATAAGGCGGAAGGTCAATAATATAATAATATTGACCTTCCGCTTTATTCACCAGTTATATATATTTCAGCTAAGGGTCATTTAATGAATAATTATTAGGATCATGGGGTCTTGAACAGGCCCGCCAGTGATTTTATCTAGTAACAGTTACTTATTGATAAATAAAAAAATATTGGTAAAAGGAACATATGATTTATTTAATAAAAGCTTTTTACACATAACCAAAAAACATTATTATACTTTTAATCAGTTCCTCCAAGTACATCTGGAGGCCAAAATTCTACTATGTCCGTCGTATACTCCTGTGCCCATGAGTAAATGAATAAAATGGCTTTACTTAACGGTAACTTGCTGTCACATAGCCACGTACCCTTATACACGCCACGGTAACTTGCTGTCACATAGCCACGTACCCTTATACACGCCACGGTAACTTGCTGTCACATAGCCACGTACCCTTATACACGCCACAATCAAACCGACATTCTCTTTTGTTGCACCTATATTTTTTCCTTTCTTCGTAAAATATCATAATGTGGCCTTTTTTACAATATCTTTCCTTGGGTAGAATTCCTCTTTCGACAAAGAAAATCCTGGCTCGTTGATCTTCTTTGCATAAATCGTAAACATCAAAAATATTCATAGTTTAATACTTTTATAACCGCAAATACACAAACAATACTAATTTAAATAGTATTTAAACATGTGTTTTTATTTCTGTATCGATGGTATCAAATTACATAGTAACAGTTACTAAATATCATTATAAAATCACTGGCGGGCCTGTTCTAAACAAGACCCGGAACTTGTTATTTACACCGAATAAGCTCAACCCTCGAATTTCATGTGGCATATGATGATTTTTAGCGTGTTTCATCCTTCTCTTCATAGGCAGAAACCTCGCGCTTATTGCAGCATAAAGTCATCCTCATAAGTTGACTTAATGCTGCAATAAGAAAATGCAGACTAGAAAATTTAACGTTTCAGAAGCTATAGATCACTGGATAACGATGGTGTAAAATTGTAAGAACTGGGTAGCACCGAAGTAATGTTTCAGCTTCAAGTTACACAAAGGAAATTTGATTGTGAGCAAAACAGTTCCTTTTTAACATGGATACGGAAATGCTTTCTGGAGGCGCTCAAGCTAAAAAGCCTGCTAATACCAGGTTTTTTAGACTCTAAATCCTGGTAACTACTCAACATGTGATATTAGAGGGAAAAGCTACGAATAATGTAAGCCTCTAAAATTTGCAAATTACTCTACTAAGAAATATAATTTTGCATCAGAGGATCTTGAGATTTTTTTGGTCAATAATTAATAATTCGTGTTTGTGATCAACCAGCGTTGATCAAGAGTCCCTGCGGCGATTCAGTTATCCATAAATAACACTGCCACACACATAAAAAAAGTTCAGACCATGTTTACTATATGTTTTGGGGTCTTTGAATCCGAATCCGGGGTCAGAAAAACCCCTGCACTTTATGTTTAAGCGTAACCCCAGAGAACTCATAATTTAGGAGATTTTACACGATAATATTATTTTTTTTAAATCGTTAACCAAAATTTTGGAGTTTGGATAAAATTAAAGTTCCAACGAAACATCCCTAGACTTTGAATAGAGAAGATGGATAGAGTTAGTAAACTGTGAAGACCCATCATTCCACGGAGGACAGAGGAATTGTTTGAAGTGTCAATCAATCAGGTGTCTTAAACAGCCACACCTACTGCAGGTCAACTGGACCCGGTCTGAAATCAATCTGTATTGGCGGAATAAACCCTGAGGAAGCCTGCAGAATGTCTGTCGAAACGTCGGTTATCGACACGCGACCCGTGACTTGGACCATGGAAGCTTAAGAGACTGATTATCACAGCTAGTAAGTCACCGTTTATTACACGCAGCGACGAACATGAATAGTCCCTTCGCTACATTTTTTTTTTTTTTTTTTTTTTTTTTTTTTTTTTTTTTTTTTTTTTTTTTTTTTTTTTTTTTTTTTTACGGCGCTTCAACATCTAGCCCATTAGCGCCACCTTCACTAAATTATTGCAACTTTTATTCTATCTAATAATATTTATGTAGATAATATCTACATAAATAATATTAGATAGAATAAAAGTTGTAATAATAAAAATATTAAATAAAAAAAAGGATATTATACTTTTTTTTTATTTAATATTTTTTTTTTTACGTTTTGAGTATATGTTAAAATTTTTATCTCTTTTCTTTTATTTTGTTATAAACTATTTTTCGTTTAATTTATTTTATTGTTGACACATAATTTTAATTGTTATTTTATTACACATATTTTCATAAACCTTCTTCTTAGCTTAAGAAACTCTCTAACCAAGTAGAAAAGTCTCTTTGAATCATTTTGTTATTAATTCCTTAATATTTTAGGTTAGGGAAAGGATCGTGAAATAAAATAATGATATATATATAGCGGTAAGACTGGTTTTTATTGAAATCAATAATAGTCTATTAATAATATCATTAGAATAAAAGAAACATCAACAGCACTTGGCAGCCTTTTGACTGAAATCGACAAGTTCTTTTTTTCTTAAAAAAAGTCAAAATGTCAATAATCTGTACAGATAACAATGTTATACATAAATCCAGTTTTATATGGATTATTTTTTCTTTATACACATATGATTTTATTTATTTATAATGATATACTATTTCAATGACAACACATGATATTTATTTCAAAGTAATATCATAAATAAAAAGAAACAAAAAAAAATATAACCATTAAAGTGGATGTCTCTTAAATGAACACATAGAATATCTATTTGAGTAAAAACTACTTGTAGAAATACACTTTGAGGTTTTCAAGAGACAAAATAAAATTTTAAAACATATTGTTTACAGGGATTGTTTCATTTTATTTTTAATATATTCTTTCTTCTTCGTGTAGTTCAAAAAATCGTATACTTTTCATTTGGTCACATAGAATCGTTAAGTCTTATAAATATTATTTTATGGGACAATGTATAAACATATCTAACATTCTTATGTTCTAATACCACTAGATAACCTTTTGCATTCAAATTTCTTTATAATAATTATATCTATATAATTTACAAAATAAATAATCATTTTATTCATCGGTATACTTGTATATTTTTTTTTATTTTTTTTTTATTTCTTTTTTTCGAGAAATAGAAAGAGATTATAAAGAGAGAAATATAGGAAGAGAAAAATGCCCTGGCACATCTTATATTTTATTTTATTTTTTTATACAATTCAGTTACAATTTTAACGATAAATAATAATTATAAAATTAAAAAAAAAAAAATAAGATAAACCTCATTGCGAAGTAGATTGCACATATTGTCTAGTTTTAGAGAAGGGAGTGGGTGAGTTATGTCAAAAACAGCTGTTGTCAATCTTTAAAAGTTGATTTGTGCCGTAGCGTTTGCGCAGTCAAATCATGTCAAAAAGCCAGGGACGTGTACCGAAATAGCCTGGACACTAGTCATCTTGATAAACTAAGGCCATTACTATGATATATTCCTAGGGGAGTCCTTTATTCTCAGAGGTTTCACCATTTCTACATCAAAGAATTCAAAGACGCCCATTAATTGCACAGCTGTGTCTTGCCAAGAATCTCCTATTCTACCTTAGATCTGCCAAATACAGCAGATGTATTGCAGGTGACGCACGGGTGGGAGTGTTATTCGAAACGAGATGTTTTTACAATTGTAATATATAGATGCGATCAATCTAGGAGACAGGGGAAATGCCACTTTGCAACGGTAAATTATTTAGGAAAACAAAGGACCTGTTTCAGAGAACAGTAAAAATAATATAGAAATTTATGACAAAACATTAATTCATCATTATAACACATACTAAAGTATACATCATATTGTTATAAGGCTATATAAATATTCCGGATTGAATGCGGTCTATAGTGAATTATATTAATTCTAGGCATGGGATTGTTCAAAATTCTACAACTTGTTTACGAGAACAAACTATTTAAGCATTAATTTGTTATACGCTTTCACTCTTACAAAGAAACTTAATACCGTGGACAAAATGTGGTGTTATTAAATAACAATTATTGATGTGATGACAACTCACTAAAGGGAGAAAAAAACAATACAATATTGTAATCTTACTCATGTGGGAGTAAGGTATTTAAAAAGAGTAACAACGTGAAAACAAAAAAAAAAAAAAAATCAATAAACTACAGTATAAAATATTTTTTTTTTAAACAAAGCAATGTAATGATTGATATTACTTAGCAATGAGCAAATTGTATTTTCGCATGACATTCTATAGTCTGTAATTGGTTAAACATTTCTCAATTTTGTACGAAAATTCAATAATACAAATTAATAACAATATTATTATATATTTCATAATTAAAATTGTATTATTGCTAATAAATGATTTCAGATTACAATGAGATGCCCCACCTGCAGTTGAGAGTTTTTTATCTATGGGCTCGGTTGAAAAATTCCATGCTCCACCATGAATGTTTAGGATGGCTGAAAATTATAGGAAACCCGGAAAAAATACCATATATGAAGATTTACCGTAAAATGGAAAGAAAAATAAATTCATAATATTTATTTATTCAAGTGAATGTTTTGGAATCAGTCATTAGAAATTCGTTGTACTGTTAGAATTAAAATTCGAATGATGTTTGGGATGCAAAATGAAGGGGTTAATCGATTATTTTTTCCCTCACCCATAACCTTCTCATATAGACATTAACTAATTAAAAAAAAAAAAGAAAGAAATCCTTAACTCTAATTATTATGAGCTTTGTTGCAAAATATGACTTGCTTAAATCTGCGTATACGAGTTGTACGTTAGTTAACATGATTTTACAGTTATTAAATACATTTCATTTAAAAATAATGACTATCAATGACATTTATAAACTTTTATAGATGTTTTACTTAAGTTAAGACTTTTCTTTCCACCGGAAGATAAATATATCGTCAAGGTAAATATAATACCATAGAATTAGAAGAAATTCAGAATGCCTTATAATTTATTTTACATTACCAACTATTATATTGGGATTTCCTTTTAATTTTTATTAAAAAGAATAATATTATATAATATTAATATATATATCACGTCGAATAATACCAAAAAAGACAATGCCTACATGTAGCTAGTTTAAAACACGTGAAATGTATACGTATACGTCAAAGAGATGTGTTAGAGCATAGGCCAAATACCCTATAGGTAATTTTGAAATCGAGGAATTCATTTATTTATTAAAAAAAAAAAAAAAAAAAGAAACAATTATATAAACAAGCCTTCTTAGAAGTATGAAAAATTCTAAATTATTTATACAATATACAAATATGACTCATTATAACTAAGCATGAGGCAAATGGAAATTTCTATACAATATGAACAATACTCGCAAAACAAAATGAATTCAACGATTTCTATTAAAACATCTCAAAAAGTTACTCACTAAAATAAATATAATAAAAAGAATCTATTATTAATTTGAATATATCACGTGTCGTTGAGTATACATATTGTGTATTTATAAGGACGCCACTTAGTCCTCATCACTGAAGGCGTACAGGTAAAGGTATACATGTATAGTTAGAGATCGCTATAGTTACAATACACTATTCTATGTCTATCACGCATAAAGAGATATGCAGGAATATTCAGTGGGTTTTATACAAGGAATGGCAACATAAGGACAATGTACAGAGGAGATATAATACAGAGTCTCGCGGACTATACGTATTTGCTTGACAGTTGTTTAGCGAGTTCTGTGTACTTGAGGAACTTGGAGTGCGGACTCTCTTCAAAAGCCTGCTGGGGACTTTTTGGAGGAGGAGCAGCCGTGGACGTGGAAGGTCCGTTGTTTGGGGCTGGTTTTGGAGCTGGACTTGGGGACTTGACAGGGTCCGGGATGACTCCGTCTTTGACAAAGTGCATCTTGCTGAGATGGTGTCTGTAAGCACCCTTCGAGATGAATGGAGTGTCACAGAAGGCGCATTTCATGATGGAGTCAGCAGTGACGACAGCGTCATTGCAAGCCCAGCTGAATGCGAGTATAGCACCTGGTGTAGTGCCTCCTTGTGCCGATGAAGTTCCTGGAGCTGGATGAGAGCTAGCTACCGTCCTTGGAGTGTGTGTCTCAGTCTTGTCACAGAGCTTCTGGAGAGCTGCTAGAGGGTGACTCGCACCCTTCGCCCCAGATGGCCCACCTTCGGCGTTCGCTCCTCCAGAGAGACTGTCGAACATAGAACTCAATGCACCTAGACTTCCAGAAGGCTTCTTTTCAGAACTTCTTGGGGTTCCGGAACGATCGCTTGAAGCTGGGCTGCTGCTTGCTCTTCCTGGACTAGCTTGTTCAACACGACTAGGGCTTTCTGCTGGACTAGCAGCGGTCCTTTGGCTTCTCTGGTCGTCTTCTTCAGCTGCCGATCGGTCTTCGTCTGCACAAATTCTCTTGGCCAGTGGTTCATCACTCTGGAAACTTCTCCGGTCCTCATCGTCTTCATTCCCATTTTCCATCTCCTGCTTTATCGATACTTCCCTGCTCGACGCCTCAATTGGGTATTCCTCGATCTCTCTTTTCACTCGGACTTCTTCCGGCTCCCTTTTCACCCTGACGTCTTCATCCGGAACTTCCCTTTTCACGTGAATTTCCCCGTCAGTGGAGTCTTCCTGGGAGGTTTTGGCTGAAGGGGGAGTTTGAATCCTTTTTTCTGGAGTTGTACGGGGGGTATATCTGTCTTTATCGTAGTTTCTGTCGGGTGTCATTACATCTGACCTGCCTCTTTCTGAAATAGAGCTGGATTCGCTACCGCTCCGTTCACGTCTGTATGCTTGTTGTTGATGATGGTAGCTACGAAGGAGATTCATAGTTTGCGGATCGACTAATGGCTTTGTGTAGTCGACGCTCTCGTCAATTCCTAACCTCTTGAGAATGCTAGATCCCATTGGTGCTTGTCCAGGAATCCCAGGTCCTACAAATCCTGCTCCTCCATGTCGACCTCGGGAATCGAAACTCTTCTCAATCAGCTTCTCGATCGCATTGAGCACGGATGGAGACGATCCTTTAGTTTCTTGCTTAGCGTCCTTTGGACTTGTGGGATTGAGAGATAGATCTGTAGGAACGGGCGTCCTTGACCGTTTTTCTTCGGATTTCATTTTACTTGTTTCACGAAGGGCTTGAGCGACGCTTACGTGAGGGTCGGGCATCATATTTGACGAGAGGAGTGCATTCTTTAGAAGATTTTTATGATCTCCTCCAACACACAGTCTTATATGATCCACGAACACAGCCATGTCAATTTTCTCTTTGCATTTCTCACAGGTTATTCTTCCGGCGGAGTGAAGATCTCTACCATGTTTTCCCATCAACATGATGTTCTCTCCATTCTTCAATTCGTTCTGTGCTCTTTCCAGCTCAAGCAGTTTCCTAACAGGTAAAGACTTCTTCCTCTTTTCACGTGTCTGTCTCCGCCGACTTCCAGTTTCTGTAATAGAGCGCATTATGTGTTCCTTATAATGAGAATTCTTTACCATGTGATTGCTTAGTTCCTTCAGTGAACTGAATGCTTGATCACAAACTTTACAGGTAAGCACAGCACTAACGTGACTGCTTGCTGTGCTTCCACCACCGCCACCGCTAGTAGTGCTGCCGCCACCTACCGGTGGTGCTGTCATATTGGCACTACCCCCACCTGAAGACTTACCTTCGTCTGCGGATTTCCATGATATGATCTGTTCCTGTGATATTATATTCGTGTAATGTTGCGTTTGCTGCATGTGACTCGTCATCTCAGCAAGAGACCTGAAACTCTGCCCACACCACATACACTTCAAGATCTGTCTCGTCTGTTCGGCGCCTTTTCCAAGCCATACATCTTGTCCCCTGACTAGTTTCCTAGGTAAAGGCATTGTTTCCTTAATAAGAAGATTGAGATCCTGGTTTTGGCCAGACTTGCCATTACCTGATGAAACACTTGAAGGTGACGATACGGGCGTATGTGATTGTGGGACTGGAGGAGGGGGTGGGGGTATAATTGGTGACGGTATGTTTACTCCACAGTGTTTTGCCTCTTTCATGTGTGTTGTCATGGCTGCAAGGCTTGGAAAACTTTGTTTACACCAAACGCACTTTAACACGTCTTTTGCCTGATCTGCACCTTTGTTAAGCCAATGTGACTGCCATGCGCTGTGCCTGTTAGCGCCACCAGATCTGAATTCATCGCCACCAAGCTTGCTCAGTTCTTGCATTTTCTCTAAAGCTTTCGAAGCATCACTAGGTGTTGGAGTAGAGAACGTTTTATCAGGCATTTTAAGTTTCCCATTCCAGATATCGCTCTGAGAGGATCCTTTCGGAGAAAGGCTATTTGCAGCAGCCACTGCTGCAGCGAAATACGGGAAATGTGAAGCGACGACTGGTGATGTCCATGGAGACACTACAGGCTTGAAGTCTGGAGGCCTAACTTGCTTCTTAATCTGAGGCGTAGGAGAGAGCGACACGGGCGAGGACTCGTCTATACTCCGCTTCCTACTGGACACTGACAGATCTAAAGGGCTGTTCAGAGGTACTTCTGGAGATGGTGAGACGGATTTGCTGAGGTTCAGAACGGGTGACTCGCAAGAAGATCGCTTTGTGCTGAAGTCGAGGACGGTCTCTGGTGACTCCGCTGGTGACACTGCTGGCATCAATACGGGAGGCGATGAAGAGGATACGTGAGGAGAGACCGATCCATGAGGGGAAGGCATTATCCTATGGATAGGCTGAGGGTAAGCTGGGAGGATCGGACTAGCTGCAGGCATCGCACGTTCGCTGCACACAGAATCTCTGGACGGTGAACGGGCTATAGAAGATCCCCTTGATTCCTGACCGGGGCTCATAGCCTCCCTGAAACAAAACATTATATTAGACTATGCACAAAAAGAAATAGAAACATAAATACAATACTTGTCTTAAAAAAATTCATTCTATCGTTCTTAATTAAGTTTCAATTACCTACTCAAAAAATAAATAAATTACAGCGGTTCTTTATGTATCTGTTGAACATTTTCTTTTGTACTTTGTTGAAATTTGTACAATGTTTCCAGTGGTCAGACTAGTAAATCGGGTCATATAGTAGCTGCTCGCTAGGTATTATCAAGGTGCTTGTGGTCATAATTTCACGATGAATAAATATAACAAACAACATTGAGCGATTACATTTTCCTTTGAAGCCGGTAGAAGATTGATAAAACGTTAAAAGTGACTAATGATGAGTCTGTTTCGTCTGCACTCTATATGGCACTGTTCGCCCTAACGTTTTTTTGGGAAGTCTAGAGATAAGGGTGTTGACGACCACAGGTTGGATGCACGTGTGACATAATAAATTGGCGGAAACATGTCTTAAGGTTCGTCTTTGTTGAAGGACTATCGTATTTCGAAGTGTTGGTTAATTGAAGAATTAACTGGAATATCGAAAACCATTATTAGGATATACCATCATTATTAGTAACGATATGAAAAGCAGGAAGCGTTTCAAAGCTGTCTTACTTCGGCGTTTATATCATTATTAGGAACGATATGAAAAGCAGGAAGCGATTCAACGCTGTCTTACTTCGGCGTTTATATCGTTATACGTTAGTATTTATAAACCAGCCAAGGAATACTTCGAACCATATTCTATACACAGAACTCATTGAACCATATAAAGCAGAAAATATGTTGTTTTTTTATAACGGCCGTTCATGGAGGCTAGTTAGAAAACTGGAAGCCATTCCTCAAAATTTGCTTATGCAAACTCGATTGAAAATGAGCGATATTTGGATTCCGCAAAACTGACTGGAGACTTATGTGCCACAATGTTGAGATATTGGTATGACGTATTTTTTTTTTTTTTTTTTTTTTTTTTTTTTTTAATATTTGGGTACATGTTTGGGAATTGGATTTGAGAAAGAAATGGGAGAGCGTGAGTTGGAAGAGTACACCATCATGATCCAACACCATGTGTCACTAGGTACGTGGGTCTTCCATGCACACATGGCGGGAGGGAAGATGAGAAATCCCATCTCCAACAGCTGATTTACTGTAATGGACACAGCTACGGTCCCCATAAATCCCCAAGTCACTTGGCGCCCGCCTAGGGTCCCCACCCCCGACCTCCGTCATCCTGTGTCGATACCCAATGGATTGTACTTCAAAGATCCAACTCCCTAGAGTCTTATCTCTAGCAGACTCTAGATTCGGTGGTGGTTTGGTCGGATACAAGACGGGAGAAATAGATTAAAAAAAACCCGCTCCGCTCCTACACCAAACAAACCCGATCTTTCAGACTGTTTATTTCTCAGGCCTTCAAGGGTACAGCTGCGAGCAATCAACACTTGTCCTTTGCTCCATCTCATAAAACACAATAAATGAAATTTTCTTCGCGGTAGAAAACGTGTACCAGAATAGAAGAGCCCCCGGTCGTACAACGCTGAATACACCGGTTTTTTTCTCCCATCATCTAAGTTCAACAATAAATAAGCGTGGTTAGTCCTTCGATAGGTGACCGTCAGGACAAGCCAGTGCAATGGTGACATGGGTGGCGACTTCCGGGTCTATTGATAACCGGAGATAGTAAATACAATATACCTTATTTCTTGATTTAACAATAAGTACTGTGAAAGCCAAACTTGATCCAGGTAGTTTTGTATAACTATACTAGCCTGTAACTTTTCTTTTTTATGGGCTTAAATGCTTCCTTAAGCTTTTACACGCCGCTCCCTGATTCCAGTAGAAATATAATTTTTTTCTGTATTATTGGTTTCAATAAGGCTTAGTTTTTTAACATGTTTCAGAAGTGGAACAATGGCAGGTTCAGGTTATACAAAGAAAAACGAAAAACTTTTTCCGAAATAGTTTTAATAGAATATTCAATACAAAAATAGTATTGTTTTAATTAATATTGATAAAAAATGATTATTATAAAACATTATAATTGTTTGTAAAATACTAGAAAATGTGTTCGTAAGAATACTGAATTTTAAGTGATCATACAAAAATATTGTGATGCTAATAAGCGATTTAAAACCAATGATATTTTGGAAAACATTCAATATGAATGCATTTCTGGCATTCTTTGCTTTGATAATTTGTGTTAGTGCCACAATGAACACACTTTTCAAATACAAAAAATGAAAAATCTTTACAAAAGGATAGCAATTAGTCGTTCTATGAATTGACGTGTTCAGTTTTGAACATGAAAACAAGGTAAGAAACAATGAATTGAATGAACATTTCTCTAGCGTGAACCTGCCATTGTTCCAGATGTGGAACATTAAAATTAAAATGAAAAAAAAAAAAATGATTTATAGAATTTTTTTTATTTACATTTTCTAAACTGCATTATTTTCAGGAATCTATCACAATCAATTGAATCAACACTCAAATTTAATTTCATTGCTTCACCATTGAAAAAAAAAATAATGAGTACACCTCTCGACACTAAAAAATCAGAAACTTTAACATTTTTTTCCGAACTAAAATCTTTATTCAAATAACTTTAAAAAAAAAAAAAAAAAAAAACATTTCTACCTTTGTTTTGATGGGTAAAATTTGTTTTTGAACAAAAATAATTATTAAGTTGGCCAAAAAAATTGTTTAAAATATGTTGCACTTCTGGAACAATGGCAAGTAAAAGGTTAACTAATCAAAAATGATATACAAGAGATTTAACCTGTCGGAACAGTTTTTAAATGTGCCAAAAATTCGATTTTTCCAATCGGGGACTAAAATCCGGATACATTTCAAAATTAAACCCCCTTTTTTTTTATCTTTAATACAATAAATTTTAAAAACATTTTCCCGTCTGTTCAGCTATTCGCAAATTCCCATTTTATTGAAGAGCATGCTACATTAAATTATTTCGTTTAGAGCGTTCTGCTCAAATTCAGGAACATAAATATGCTTTACGTCCACCCGACAAATCTATCTACTGTATCTGCGCATGCGCGAACACCAGCGGACACGTTTTTAAGGGCCATTTTTTTGTTACGGGTTTTTCCAGTTTAGTCATGGCTAAAGCATATTTATGCTAAAAAAACATTAAAAAGAAAAAAAAAATGAACTTTTTGGGACTAACCCTTTCATTGCTGGCGAATAAAGGGACTCGCAGCGCCCAGTAGGCTCGATGCTTATCCGTCTAGCATTTTGGGCTTTCGTGCTGTGCGTTTCTGCTCGCTCAAGAAGATAACAAAACTCTAATCAATCCAACGAGCTAAAACTAATAGAATTCTATTAATTTTACCGAGTTGGATTGACTTGAGTGTTAACGGTTACTTTTCTACGAGCAACAACCAAAAGAATTGACCATAGGAATAGCCAACAGAAAAGCTAATGAGTTATGCGCGTGCGCTGAATCACTATTATAATCACTACAAATACATCACAAGGAACTGGATGTGGTCTTTGCAAAAAGACACTTCAAGATAGTAATTTATGTATTTTAGCTTACAAGCTAAGTAAGTTGACGCTTCTGATAGACCTGGTGCTGTCGATGGTGTCAGTGATTGTTAAGCCACCAATAAATTCGGATGTACAAAAACAAAAGAAACTATATATATATATATATATATATATATATATATATATACATATATACACAAAATAATGGACATTACCTAGCAGATAATAGTGGTGGAGGAGATGGTGCTGATGATCCAGTTCCTAGGCTTCCTTCCTCTTCTCCAGAAGCCGAACCTTCTTCTTCCTGGACTCCAGCAGGGGCTTCCCCCTCTCCTTCCCCTGCAATAACAAAATATATATACATTAGAAACAATGTTTCACTCTAGGGCAGCATATAAAACCGAAAATATTATTCATAAAGGCGCATAAATTATACTGCGGGAAATATTCATTCGGACAATTATTTTTTTTATTCCTTAAATTTAATCAAATATTATTTTAGGCGGAAGTTTTATCGGTCTATCTAGCTAACTATATCATAAAAGTTAGGCATTTATTCGAATTCACAAGTGTAGAAATTATAGAAAAGGAAAGAAACTTGACGAAGCGAAAATGAAGGAAAACATTCACATAAAAAAAACTGTTAACAAAAAGACTGATAGCAAATATTTAAATAGTATATTTTTTAATTTGCTAAACAAAATTTAATTGACTTTTATCTGGCAACGATATCTAAAAACTTAACTTATCTTTTTCTGGAAGATCAATTTTTGATTTTTGTGATCTATCGATTTTACACGGCTGATTGACGCTATAAGTAGGTAATAGTAACCTCATATTGGATGTGGTTGTAAATTTTAGTTTATTGAGTTTTTTGGCTCCTGAACAGGCACCTAAGGTGTGAAACATGCAGAGCAAGAATAAATAAAACGAATTGACTTTGTTAATTCTATTTTATTGACTTTCCGCCTGAAAAATATTACATTGAAGAAGATTGGGTCGCTATAAAATATAAAAACTTAAATTTAATGAATTTAGCTTGCCAGGATACAGTTTAGCAGAATTATTTTCGACAAGTGGTGTATAAATTATTATTGATGCTTAGCTGAATCGGAAATAATATAATAATAATATCCCAATATGATAAATTTAAAATTAATGATTTTCTCTTTGATCACAATTCCAGGAGAGCACACGCCCAACATGTCTATGTTCCATGCATATATATATATATATATATATATATATATATATATATATATATATATATATATATATATATCACTTTTTCTTGTTTCATTTTCTGGCAGGGGGTCGATAAAGTAGTACACACTTTTTTCACTTTAACTACTTTATTTTGTATGCTTCGCCCAACATGTTTCGTGCCTTTTCGCACCTCTTCAGGGGCTTTCCGGAAGCTAATACTAGCTTGAGTATTACGCCTGACTCAAGCTAGACAACACGACGAGAGGACTTCCTGATAAGGAAAGCCCCTGAAGAGGTGCGATAAGGCACGAAACATGTTGGGCGAAACATACAAAATAAAGTAGTTAAAGTGAAAAAAGTGTGTACTACTTTATCGACCCCCTGCCAGAAAAAGAAACAAGAAATAGTGAAAAAATATATATCGGGTCATCATTCACCAGAATTAATATATATATATATATATACACACATACACACACACAAACAGATAAATAAACAGATTTATATATTAGTGTGTTCTCTTATTCCATTTCTAGCAACAACAAAAGTTAAATAAAAACGTTCCTTACTCCAACAATGACAAAACATGATCCTATGAGAAAGACTTATGCTAGCCTAGTAGCGTATGCAATACAGACTTCACAGTAAAGCGCGTAGTTACTGAATGGTGAAGACCGAATCAACTGAACATCCCACGCGACATGTACGATTTGACTTATTTTATTTCGGTGCATCGACTGCCGAAAGATTTGACGTACTATTGACAACAAATCAGCAAGTATACAAAGACAACATTCTCGTTCTTATAGAACGGTACATCCTCACATGAAGACATCTACATCAAATTGCATTCTAGCACACTACAGACATTTTTATACCCTTATATCACATCTGAGCTAATTTATTACGTCACTGGAACAGTGAAAGCGCTATTTAATCGACAAACGTATTTAATAATAGTAACACACCCTAATTATTCAAATGTCCTATTATCGCACCTCAATGAATAGCAATCTAGATACCTTTATTGCAACCTTAATGAAAATACTAAATATATAATTGCTTACTCGGAGTTTGAGCAAGGCTATTGCAATATCGGACTGCTTAAATTAACAACGTAACACACCCTAATTATTCAAATGTCCTATTATCGCACCTCAATGAATAGCAATCTAGATACCTTTATTGCAACCTTAATGAAAATACTAAATATATAATTGCTTACTCGGAGTTTGAGCAAGGCTATTGCAATATCGGACTGCTTAAATTAACAACGTAACACACCCTAATTATTCAAATGTCCTATTATCGCACCTCAATGAATAGCAATCTAGATACCTTTATTGCAACCTTAATGAAAATACTAAATATATAATTGCTTACTCGGAGTTTGAGCAAGGCTATTGCAATATCGGACTGCTTAAATTAACAACGTAACACACCCTAATTATTCAAATGTCCTATTATCGCACCTCAATGAATAGCAACCTAGATACCTTTATTGCAACCTTAATGAAAATACTAAATATATAATTGCTTACTCGGAGTTTGAGCAAGGCTATTGCAATATCGGACTGCTTAAATTAACAACGTAACACACCCTAATTATTCAAATGTCCTATTATCGCACCTCAATGAATAGCAACCTAGATACCTTTATTGCAACCTTAATGAAAATACTAAATATATAATTGCTTACTCGGAGTTTGAGCAGGGCTATTGCAATATCGGACTGCTTAAATTAACAACGTAACACACCCTAATTATTCAAATGTCCTATTATCGCACCTCAATGAATAGCAACCTAGATACCTTTATTGCAACCTTAATGAAAATACTAAATATATAATTGCTTACTCGGAGTTTGAGCAAGGCTATTGCAATATCGGACAGCTTAAATTAACAACGTAACACACCCTAATTATTCAAATGTCCTATTATCGTACCTCAATGAATAGCAACCTAGATACCTTTATTGCAACCTTAATGAAAATACTAAATATATAATTGCTTACTCGGAGTTTGAGCAAGGCTATTGCAATATCGGACTGCTTAAATTAACAACGTAACACACCCTAATTATTCAAATGTCCTATTATCGCACCTCAATGAATAGCAACCTAGATACCTTTATTGCAACCTTAATGAAAATACTAAATATATAATTGCTTACTCGGAGTTTGAGCAAGGCTATTGCAATATCGGACTGCTTAAATTAACAACGTAACACACCCTAATTATTCAAATGTCCTATTATCGCACCTCAATGAATAGCAACCTAGATACCTTTATTGCAACCTTAATGAAAATACTAAATATATAATTGCTTACTCGGAGTTTGAGCAAGGCTATTGCAATATCGGACTGCTTAAATTAACAACGTAACACACCCTAATTATTCAAATGTCCTATTATCGTACCTCAATGAATAGCAATCTAGATACCTTTATTGCAACCTTAATGAAAATACTAAATATATAATTGCTTACTCGGAGTTTGAGCAAGGCTATTGCAATATCGGACTGCTTAAATTAACAACGTTTTCATGAAGTTGAAAATGGTAAAGTTGTACCCCATTTACAACGCGTTGAACAAGCACCACATAATGAGAAAACGGGACAACACCACATGTTTGTTCAATAACAATACGCTACCAAAAGCACGTATATCAACAATATTAGTAGGAAACTGGTCTATATTAACACGATTTCGAGACTTTGATCAATTGACATTCTGTAATTGAACATTGCAAGTTGATTGACAAGTTGACTAGTACGTTCGTTTATTATAAAACGTCCGGCTTACAGGAACTGCATACTCTTATACTGTTTCCATAACGTTCTGTCTAGTGTTCCATAACTAATGTCTAGTGTCATTGGACAGCATGGAATAGATGTATCTAATATTTAGTGAATGTATACACCTTCTCGTACTAGCAGCGGAAATTACGTACTCTGCCTCTTTGACTTATGCTCGGAAAAATTCCTTCAGTGGTAAATTATTATCTACTATATATTTGTCAAATACCACCTACTCACTGACCAATCTTCGCCCAGCCCAAACCAATTGACAGAAAAATTTGAAATTTTCCATGGACACTCCCTTTGGGATGTAAACACTCGCTAAGAAAGTTTTTTTTTTCTTATATATTCAAATTTTTAAATACATTTAGAGGGGTTTGAATTTTTAGTTGGTTTCGTTACAGAGCAGGCAAACCTAGGTAGCATGTGTTGTATCTATTTCATAATATTATTTTTATATGCGGTTCATTTCAAATATGATATCAGACCTCAAATTACTAGAAATATACTGTGTTTTTGTTACTCTTAGACTTTACGCTATACCTGGTGATGGCCCATCCGAGGTAATAATATCCCGAACCCTTGCACAGCCTCCTCACCCATCAGCATCCCCAGTCAGAAATCGCGAATATAATAGGTGTTACCAAATGACATCTTGGAAACATAAATTATTAAGTTTTAACGTCCATTTATTATTAACAACGAATTTTAACCTGTACTGGTTAAACTACTGTTCTGGTAACCTATAGATAACGGGATAACTCTAGGTTATCTGTTTCTTGACACTGGCCCGGAGCGCCCCAATGTCAAGAAAAATTAAATTTTGATTACTTGTCAATTGATGAATAACATATAGTATGACGGAAAACCTGCTACAATAAACTGCACAAAATTATCTAGTAGCGTTAATTGATGATTAACGAGCACGGGTAGTCAGCTGGTTACTGATAAAGAATTCACACATCCTAAGAATTTAGTCTCCTTAGATTGAGAGGACTTAAGAGTTCAAGAATTTCTGGTTATATATGACCCACAATATTGGGGCTGGAGAGTACTACGCCTAGAAATATTTGATCCATATTATCTCTTAAGGGATGGAGGTTAATTAGGAAAAAATGTCGAAACTAGTTAATTTAAATCAAATATTAATTAGAGAATACTTCTTGACAATTAGGAAAAATAAATTATTTTTCAGAATAAAATAAACTAACATCGCTTTCGACGAGGAGTCAAACATGGACGCTGTCAGTGTTTTAAAGTCTTCACTAATGGAGTACCCGCTGTTAGAAAGGCGAGTCTTTCTGACAGTTCCAGCTTGACATATCTACCCCCCCCCCCCCTGAATAAAAAGTTCCCGATTCCCTAGCGATGGTGAAGTTGACCGATCGGCCATTACGGCAGAGACTACCTGACTATCAGTCATGCTGTCTGTCAGTCCGATAATTGACGTATGACGACTGACTTCCCCGTTTTTGTCTCTGTCGGGTGTCTGATCTCCCTTTCACATGACCTAGCATTGTCGGATAATTCCAGTCATGTCTTTTTTTTTCTTTCATCTCCTTTAGGACAATAAAAAGAAAAATATAAATGTAGTTATTTCTTCGAACACAACAAGTCATCAATTTTATTAAAACGTTCTAAGCAAAATGGAGTATCCGTTAAAAATAATGAACAATAGACAGCTATAAATAATTGTAACTTGTTAAACTATGAAAATAATAGAGATATCTTTGTGTTATAAGTTTCTTAAATATGCGTTATATTTCAACCAATCCCTATTCTATAACTCAACCAAAGCTGAAGGTGCAGAAATTATTACAAAATAAATTACTTAATGAAAATCAAAATATTCTATTACTATATAAGCCAATGAGTTTGAACTCATTAAAATAACTCATGGGATACGCTAGACTCTAAACATCCCTTGAATAGAGATTAGTCAATAAGTCACCATTTTTCGTAAATATCCGAGGCAAATTAGTTTTCTTTTCTTTTTTTATTTATTATTATTATTTTTTTTTTTTGTTGCATCGACTGCTGAGGTCATTAGCACCAGCATATTAGTATTCATATAAAAATAATATTGATAATCAATACGAACGTCCTTTGTTGCAATTTAATTTTATTTTAGTGAATGTGTAGCGATAAAAGTGTAATTGGTGAACGTACTTTAAATTTAAGGACTACCCAAAAAAATATTAAAACTATTTGATTGAAGCAGCATTTAAGATGAACCCGTTTGGACGTGCAGCGTTAAAAATCTTGTGGAGTCAAAGGCAGAATTAACAGTGGATCGTTTGGCAGGGAGGATGGGTTGATTTCATGGTTTAAAAAACGAATATCAACCATGTATTGTTTTATCATGATCCATTAGGGCTCAAATAATACTATAAAACAATATTGGATGCATTGGAGAGCCTTTGCTGGTGGTAGATAATCCATACTAAAAATCTGCGTTATGTATATGTGGACGCTAAAATTTTAATAAATTAAATACTAATAATAATTTTATTAAATAAAATTTTAATAAATAAATTGGTACTATATGTTTACCAATTTATTTCTATAAAAAAAGGAACTACAAGTTATTTAGACCCATTAGGAGGGGGGACTGCCTGGAAGCTCTCAGTAGAAGCCAAATAATTTTTATTATCAATGATCACAGGGAATAACTGGTTAAGTTCAATATCTTAAATATTCAGCTCTTTATCTATGTATTAACAGAAAAAAAAACGCTATTTTACGAGATGCCAAGAAAGTCATTGTGCACTTAACACGTTTTGCCCATTTTACCATTTACCTGTTTACTGTGACCTATACGACTAGGTACGTATTGAACAGGGCATGGCTCCAGCTCGAGGTAATAAAATGTAGAGGAACGCCTGATTAAAAAAAAAAAATAAATAAACCATATGAATTGTTTGAAGGGAGAATAATGAGCTTAAAATTGATGGCATATGCAAAATAGCGTGGGATTTACTTTGGACAAGATAGCGAATCCGAAAATATATTGACTATATACCTCATGCGTCCTTCTCGGCTAAGTACTAACAGAAAGAAGGCAGGAACAAGACAAATCCTGTCATTTGTCCTACGTCATCTTTCTCATGCTTCATATTTCGATGGAAAAGATTTCATGAATATCTGATAGTCAACTCCCAAACATATATCCTCAAATATTTCAGGAAAATAATAAATAGCTTGCAGAAGTACGTTCCGCAGAAGTTGCACTAACTGAGCATATACTTCAGCAATGTTGTTAGTTTACGCTGTATCATCCAGATATTCGTTCCATTACCACAACTATAAATGTTTACCTATTTTTGTAAGTCATTCACGCTCAGGTATGCTTTCAAAGAAATCTCCATAATATTCCAGTTATTGAATAAATAGTCTATATTTTACATCTAACTGAACTTCGAATTGATTTTGATATTTCATTAAGTAATAATATTATCCACGTTACTCGAAATTTCTCTCTCTCTCTCTCTCTCTCTCTCTCTCTCTCTCTCTCTCTCTCTATGTATATATATATATATATATATATATATATATATGTATATATATATATATATATATATATATATATATATATATATATATATATATATATATATATGTATATATATATATATATGTATATATATATATATATATATATATATATATATATATATATATATATATATCTTGACATTGATTTGGCTGGACGGTGGTGATACTGCATCCAAATAGGAAAACCAACAAACTCCAAGGTCTCCACCACAAATGATTTATTTTATTCACCAACAAAGCATGCTTTCGGAGTCTACAGCTCCATCCTCAGTGCTTCTACAGCATAGAAAAACAAAAAATATATAATCTTTAACACCGGCGAACAAGCTTATCAAATAAATTTGAATTGTCAGAAACCATTTAAAAACAATCAATGCAATCATAAAAACAATTACATCCTAAAACACAAATCACGTAATCAACCACAAAAGCATTCATACTCAAATATACATTAAAAACAGCAAAATACACACTTTCTGTCCAAGCACACGTAAGAAAAATAAATAAATAAGTACATAAATAAAAAACACACCAGTATATCACGAGTTAAAAATAAAAATACAACCTAATGCTGAGGTACCCACCCAGTTCTTCACTGCAGGCGGTTCACCCGTAGACTGAGGTCTCTTCTTGGGAACTCTCCGAGCCGGAAAAGTAAAGAATTAGGTGGGTACCTCAGCATTAGGTTGTATTTTTATTTTTAACTCGTGATATACTGGTGTGTTTTTTATTTATTTATTTATTTTTCTTACCTGTGCTTGGACAGAACGTGTGTATTTTGCTGTTTTTAATGTATATTTGAGTATGAATGCTTGTGTGGTTGATTACGTGTTTTGTGTTTTAGGATTTAATTGTTTTTATGATTGCATTGATTGTTCTTAAATGGTTTCTGACAATTCAAATTTATTTGATAAGCTTGTTCGCCGGTGTTAAAGATTATATATTTTTTGTTTTTCTATGCTGTAGAAGCACTGAGGATGGAGCTGTAGACTCCGAAAGCATGCTTTGTTGGTGAATAAAATAAATCATTTGTGGTGGAGACCTTGGAGTTTGTTGGTTTTCCTATTTGGATATATATATATATATATATATATATATATATATATATATATATATATATATATATATATATTTCTCAAAAATAGCAATGAATTCTATATTTTTTATACTATTTACAAAGAGTAACTAATCGGTAACTGATATTAAAAAAAAAAACAGTGAATTAATTAGAAAATGTACAATACAGGAAAAAATTAAAAATAAACGGAACTTCTCCCTCTTGTTGGCGTTTGAGATTGACATATGGCCCTCAGTGTACAGTACAGATATAGAAAGAATTAACATACATAAAATATTAGTTATTTTCCGGAACCTACGCCCGATATCTGATTACTGAAGAATTGAAGATGAAGTTTATTGCAGGAGCTGCAAAGGAACAGCTGATGGCTATAACTTACCTACTGTATATCAGACTCATAAACATCTGTCTCTGTCAGAGGACTGTTTGATGAATCCTCCAGCATGAATAAAGTAGTGACATTTAAAGCATTTAGATAATGAGTAGATACTTATAATAATAATAATAATAATTATTATTGTTATATTCGGTGCTATTGTATGCTAAGAATTAGAAGAAGATCAAAGGATAGATCTGCTAAGAATTATATGGAAACAGAAATAGGAACACCTCGAAGAAATTCTTCAAGCAGTAGCTCCGTGCTAATAGCGAGTTTTCTTAAGATATTATTATCAAATCTTTGAATAGAAACAATTAACATTTCATCATTATTGGAACGAAACCACTGCTCTCGAATTGTCAAGCACCGTTTTCCGAGTGAAGCAGTCTGAGAGAAATTTATGCCAGAAACTTCTTCATAGGAAATGTTTAGCCGTTAAAATGGTTAACTTTCACTTATCACGATTTATCAAGTGTTTGTAAGTTATTTAACAAAATATAAAGGCTGGGTTGCTGGCCGAAAAGTTCCTAATATGTATGTATCATAGGTTATATCAAAATATTTCAAGATTCCCTTAAAATGTGAGCACCTTAAAAACGAATGTTTGACAAAAGAGGCAAAGGTTTTGCCTACAAAATGGGTACAATCGCTTTTTTAAGTTTAAATTATAAAAAGTCCGTCACGCAGGGGCTGCATAACTAAGCACTTTCCTCAGAATTTGAGGAGTTTAGACTGCTTTCCAGAACAATTTGCTTAAAATATCCTACATAAATAAAATAAAAACATGAATAGTTCTCTTTTAATTTTGTAATGAGTAACTGATCAATTATCAATTTGCTTCCAGAGTTATGTTTACACATGGTACCTACTACACTACGTAATAAATACAAAAAACCTCATATTATCGTATTTTCATCTAACGCGGGAACAGGATAGTGGTAGAAAGCGCTCCTTGCGGCGGCTTTGTGAATCTACGTCTGGCGGGCTTTTCTATTGAAATGTATTACAAAGTAAACCCCCGCTTTCCGATTGACCGATTTAGCTCATTTTTACAAAACTTCTTTCTCATGAGTTACCCACGACGTATACCGCATTTCGTTACAATACAGCAGAAATTACGACCGGTATGAGTATATTAGTAATTTGGGTCCGGAGTAAACCCCCCCCCCTCCTAATGAACCGATTTAGTTTATTTTTCAACACATACTTACCTGTGGATTACCACTACGAATACCGAGTCTCTTCGAAATATACCAAAAATCACGGCTGGTAGTGGCGAATTGGTAATGTGGGTCCGGAGTAACCCCCCCCCCCCTCCTAATGAACCGATTTAGTTTATTTTTACAACACATATTTACCTGTGGATTACCACTACGAATACCGAGTTTGGTCGAAATATACCAAAAATCACGGCTGGTAGTGGCGAATTGGTATTGTGGGTCCGGAGTAAACCCCCCCCCTCCTAATGAACCGATTTAGTTTATTTTTACAACACATATTTACCTGTGGATTACCACTGCGTATACCGAGTTTGGTCGAAATATACCAAAAATCACGGCTGGTCGTGGCGAATTGGTATTGTGGGTACGGAGTAACCCCCCCCCCTCCTAATGAACCGATTTAGTTGATTTTTATATCTCACTTTTCTCTCTATATTACCACTACGAATACCAAGTTTCGTTGAAATACAACAAATATGACGGCTGACATGGTCAAATTAGTGTTTTGGGTTAGGGGTAAACCCCCCTTCCGGTGGACCGACATTGGTGGTTAACGAACTCGTTCAATCGTTTGCTAATTGAATGCTATATACCAAGTTTCGTGACGAAAAAACAAAAACTATGGCCGCTATCGTGTTAACAGACACACACACACACACACACACACACACACACACACACACACACACACACACATATATATATATATATATATATATATAAATTTCAACGGGGGTCATTTTCGGTGTCTTCTAGGTACGATCGATAAAGATTTGAAGAAATTTTTCAAAAATTCCGTCATGAGTCCAACCTCAATAGCTACTTTCCTTCGGAGGAAAGTGCTAAAAAGTACTGATTGAACAACCTAATTTGTGTATTTTTTTCTTTAACGGCGCAACGTGTGAACAATTGGGTTACCAACGCCGGGCTACAGGTTTCCACCATTTTATAATGCCAACAGCACTTGGTCGGTCACTTATACGTTGATTAATTTGATAAACTAGAGTCGGTGTATTCGATGAGGCTATGATGGCTCATTTGTTTGTTTGTTTTTTCTATTTTATTTGCGTAAAAGGGGGAAAAAATAAGGTATAATGAGGCCGTAGTTCTAATGACCTAAGCGTCTATGCATCTTAAAAGTTAAATAATATAAGGTAACTTCTACATTTTTGTCTTATGTTAGACTTCTAGGTAAACGCTCTTTTCTTTTTTCCTATTTTGCTGATTATAGAGCTCCCCCATATATATATATATATATATATGGGTATATATATATATATATATATATATATATAAGTACATTTTTCCGGGTGGTGGTGATATCTCACAGCAATTATAAATTCATTTTTATAGCATCGATTACGAATTCATCAAGTCTTCAGTGGGTCTAGAATGTTACTGCAAGCGGTGGCCAAAATGCAACTCTATGTGAAGAGGAGCGCGAAGCCAGACAGGGTAAACCAATGAAATGGAAGGTGACGTTTGATTATATCGCTCTAGTATTTCGAAAGTGACACAACTCAAAAATCAGTTTTATTCACACCGTCATAGTTAAAACTATGAAAGACATGGCAAATATATCTTTATCAACCATCAAAACTGTATGTACCTAGCTTCAGAGCTTGTACACAAGAAGGCACTTGTGTCACCCTTCCAATCTTAATGCTAAGACATAGGCCAAAGTGTCGTAATTTCAGTTGAGTTTTATTTTGAGTCGTGTTACTTTAGAAATACATGTGCCATATGTAAACTATGGGCAATTGTGGGATACGAAGAATGTACAAGTATATATAACAGTACAGAAATAAAGCACCCATTAGCAATAACGGTTCTATTGTAATTTAATCTTCTGAGATATGCTTATTAAGAAGTCATTCAAAAGTTCTGCCCAACAGGTGAAACCTAAGGAGGATACGGGCGTCTGAAATTATTCCAGAACCCACATCACGTCTTTGAGGCGTATTCTTCTATCTGCTTAAACAAAAACTGACGTCGCGTCAAGCAACAATGAAAAGTATAATTTCAAAAGCTGACACATGCGATTACGCCCCAGGGCCGGGGCAATGTTTACAAATTGGATTTGCCTTTACGGGTGGGTGGAGAATATCTTAACGCCAATCAAAAACGTCACACCCCGAAACTGTCTGTCCGTCTGTCCGTCAAAAGCGGCGATGGAGTCATTAAGGAGTGATGGTTGTTAGCCTCCTTGTATCCTATACTCGTCACGAACTAGAGACGGACCAATGGCAGGATCTCGTTAAAATTTCTACATGGCATTCCATTTGAATATTGTTTGCGTGATTCCGAGACTGGCCCGGGTGGGCGAGGTATTGTTTCAAGTTCGTCACTTCTTGAGGTATCTCTTGTAAAGTATAATTGTCAGAAGAAATTTCGCTGCAGTCTTGAGTAGGCAGGATCTGTATTATGAATAAGTCCACCTCGTGGGAAAAGCGAAAATTCGTGGACACCTAGGCCATTAGCCCCGGGCTTTTAAAGGTTTTCAGTCTTCCAAAACATCCACGATGGACCAGACAATTTATTCGAAGGGCTCTGGAATGAAAAAAACTCAACATGGTGCAGGCAGGACTCGAACTCTCATATCCCCACGAGAATCTGTCCGTTAAAGGCAAATTAGTAATTAATGTCCGGAATTAGCCCATGTTTGAGATGGGTAAATTAAGCTGGTTGACTAGCTCGTCTTAGTGTTCGTCATGGCAATGCTATAAACTAATATTCATTACAAAAATTGTTGCCGCTAGACACAGACATATAGCGCTGGGGATCAAAGATACAATCCTCGTCTCGTATGGTTAAAATGAGTTCAAATGCCGGAAGACCAATGTACAGAGAATAATTATACTTATCCCAAAAACGCCGCCAGCTGCCTAATACACAGAAGCCGTAGAAGTACAAATGGGGAAACGCAGAAAAGGGAGCCTCGATGGGCTGAGTACTTTGGATAGAAATTTGAGGGGTTCCTGGACCATACCTAAAATGCAGACAGCGGTATAACTATGAGAGCCTCTACCAATAATGATATATTAATATGATCCCCTTACTCCTGTTATATTATGATAAAATCGGGGTTAGAGGAGGTGGTATAGCTAAGCCATTTGAATGACAGGCGCGATGCTATAGTCCGTCCGCAAAAAAAAATAACAAGGTGGTGCGCACGCGCTGCACCCAGCCCTTGTGTGGGAAGGCCGAGCTCCTCTCCAGCCACCCCCCTTCTTGTTCTTTTATTTGCGGGCGGACTATAGCCTTACTGCACCAGTATCAAGAGCCGAATTGCATGGTTCTAGCCCCTTTAGCTAGGGAAGAGGGAGTAAGATAAATCTTGTACCTTAAGTATCTCAAATCTCCCACAAAACAAACATATATATATATATATATATATATATATATATATATATATGTATATATATAAATTTTAATGATTTTTTTTTATTTAATATATATTTAAGTATTTAATGTGATTTAGTCTTTCATCAAAGCAACTTTGATAGCTGCGTTCTTACGGATATGCTGACATAAATATGCAATGATTCTTGCAAAAAAAATAAAAGGAGAGACAACATTAGTCTAAGAAAAGAAGAAAGATGAGTTAGAGTTTGAAGTGAGAGTGAGAAGTGAAAGAAGACTGATCTCGGTCTTGATCTGATGGAAGACGTATTGACAGGGGTTGACTATTAGGGGGTTGAGGACTTGTAGATTCCAACAACTGGAGATTGATAAATATCCTTGTCAACCTTTGACTCGAGTCAATCCTTCAGGACTCTTTTTATTCCTGCCTTCTTCCATTTCTCCTCAGGCCTTGTGGCTATTATCCTTTATCAAGGAAAGGGTAGAAAAGTGGCAGGTTGGAGTGTTTACTTTGGTACTTCTGGTTGAATTTACTTTCGAAGACCTCATTAATTAATAAAACACTATTATTTTGGCTTTTTTGAAACTCCAAAAATTTCATACACAAGAGACACACTTACACATCATGACGATATTCGACGGGCAGACGTGTGAAATATTTAACACTCCATTGTAACAATAAAACGCACCTTGATTGTCTGTTGACAGAAACTTATCACTTTTCGGACAACATGACTTAACTACTATCAGATGGGAGACAAAATATACACACATTTAAAAGAAATCCAACATACTTCATAGAATATGGCAATACAGATGACAATACTTAATTTCTTTTATTATTTAATACTATTTTATTCAAAAAAATTTACTTTATTAAATATTGACTTTTATAATCTTTTTTTTTTCTAATCCAGTAGACATAAAACATACAGAAATGTTTGTTCTGCCTGTGGCATGTCCAGTTTTTTCAGCCATGTGCTCGCTGAAAACTTTCCTGTTCGACCAAGGATGTACAGGATAGGTGGCCACTTTTAGATGGAGATGGACCGTAAAAAAATAGATTAAGCTTCCGTGTGCGCGTCAGTGAGTTTCTGCAATTACTATGTAAATAGTCACATCGGCCAGATCAATCCTTAAACCTTAGTTGTAAGATATGATCTAGTTTATGTAAAAATGAACTAAGAAAATTTGTACAAAGAATCCATGTTACATAGTGAAACAATTGTAATAGTGCTAATGACCCTAACAACCGTAGCACGAAACTAAAAAAATTAAGAATAAAAAAACAAAATAGGCATGCGTTTTGTGCAAAACAAGTTACGATAATAAAATCGCTAGAATAATACTTGGACATTTCATGTTAAATATAAGCCTGGAAAAAGATATTATTCATTAAATGCCAAGTTAAATTTGTAGTGGAGTACAATATGGCGAAGAGAGGGTTGCTGACAAAGACAGGTCCTGGATGAGGACAGAGCTGACAGGTAGTCGAAGCTAGTGTCAATCAGCTGACGGGACACCTTTTCATTAAGAAACCGATCCAATTTGACGATAAGGGCTTCTCTTTGTTTATAGCTCGTTCTTTGCGCGCCAGGAAAAGGGCGCGAACTTTTGGCGCGAGATAAAGAAAGGAGACGTCACCTCTTCCTTCCCGCCAAAAACCGTTCAAGACGCCTCGATTCATCGTCTTAATTAAAGGTTCCAGCCGCGGGAGATAAAGGCTTTGTCGGCAGACTCATTGTACAAGTAACAATATGATGTCACTCGTACTAATGTATAAAACGAACATTTTGCAACAAATAATAATGAAAATGTTTATGCCATAGGGCCGATACTTCCATTTTAATTGGACACATTGAATTTTATACTTCCTTATAAATATTCTATATCTTAAATAATTGTAACGCTACAAGTCTACAGTTGGACATTAGAACGTTGAAAAATTTGCCCAAGATATTCTGTTCCACTGTCCAACTTATACTCCAATTAGGTACAATGTTGTTTCCTACTCATCCAAGCAATGCCATTATTCAAGCTTCTCATTCATCTTAGTATCGTTGATAAAAAATTACGACACATGAAACAGAACATCGTCGAATGACTTATCAAATGCTAAATAGAACAGAAGAAATATTACTAACTATACATATAAGAAAAACACACAAGAATAACAAATGAGAACTTAATACCTCCATCGTGAAAATCTAGACTTTTTACAATGCACATAAAAATTACTTACTGAGAAGAGTCTGTATATATATATATATATATATATATATATATATATATATATATATATATATATATTTATATATATATATATTTTAGATGGAACGGCATATTTCTCCAGCGGTGGTACTCCTCCTCACTTCTTCCTGGGATATTTCGATGGGTTCATCTCCATCTTCGTCAGCCAGGTACTTGTTTCTTCCTCGGTGGTTGCCAAGGGGGTTCCCTTGGCAACCACCGAGGAAGAAACAAGTACCTGGCTGACGAAGATGGAGATGAACCCATCGAAATATCCCAGGAAGAAGTGAGGAGGAGTACCACCGCTGGAGAAAAATTCCGTTCCATCTAAAAATATCATCCCAGCGACGAAAAATAAACATCAAGCATATATATATAACTTAAAACTATCAAAGTCTAAATGAAAATTGACCACATCTCTCTTTGTTTTCTCTTTGCAGTTCTGACTGATAGTTCGGTTATTGTGGAGGTGAAAGATGATCATCTTAATGATGAACTCGTGACTTCTTATAATTACTAAATATAAAAATAAACTGCACAAATACACATTAGAACGCGACAGTTTTTAACTGTGATTCTTTCTTGTTTTTATAAATTATAATTGAATTCTTTCATCACTTTGGAGCATTAAAAAATAAATAATTTACCATGGACTAGTTAAACTAGGATATAAATCTGAGTTTACCAACAGAAAAAAATAGTTAAAAGTCCCCATGCTCAAAGGATAAACATTATGTAGACATTATGTGTTACTGCCTCGTAATTTAATCACTCCATTACTTCTAAATTTCTCAACATAATATGTTTATAGAATAAATCTTCTAGACTATTCTAAAAAATATATACTAAAGAAAAAAAAAAAAGTATTATTCGATAGTGCATTGTAAGACCTGGAGAAAAATGTTTTTAATAAAGCTTGTTGTGTGAGAGTGATAAGGGAGATTAAGGAACTAGTTATCTTGACAGGAGAATCTTGGTACATGTAGCAAGTAGTTTGTCGAGCAAACATGTCGCCGAACTAAATAGTTTGTGTTGCTAAGGTCATTGTCATTCCCCCAGACAAATCTAAAAAGCTACTAGAATTACATTATTTGTAAGTACCTAAGCGTTAAGAAGGAATAGAAAAATTCACCATTAAAATAGATTAAAAAAATATAAAAATAAAAAATAAAATAAGAAAAAAAAATAAATTAGCAATAACTGAAAAATAGATTAAATAAAAAATAGATTATTTAATATTTATTTATTTTATTTAACGATATATCACCTCGGGGTGAATTGCATCTGGTCACTTTCTAGCTACCTTTTTTTCATGCTATTATCCTACGCCAGTAAAGAACCTAATTTGTATTAATAGTTACATTTATAAATAATAATTTAAAAAAAAAGTATAATACATAGAAAAACAACAACAACAAATGAAATATTAGATGAAACGTAATATTATTTAGTTTTTAAATAAAGAAAGTGAATATTTAATATTAGAAGTCAAAATGAAATATTAAATAAAACGTAAAATTATTTAGTTCTTAAATAAAACAAGATTATTTAATAAATAATAAAAAAAAAAAAAAAAACAGAAAAAAAACAAATTATTAAAATCTCATCCTAAGTTTACGACAAGATTGTAATTAGTCTTCTTACTTCATAATCATTGTTTTAGTTTAAGACGATAATTACATTAATTATAGTCTTAATTAATTGGGGTGGTGGCTTTTCTTTGTAAAAAGAGAAGGCATCAGCCTTATCCTGGCTAGAAAAGGGTGGTAACATATAGATAACCCGTCCCTAAATTCTATGTTAATTATAATGGACGTTAAATTTTAAATAAATAAATAAAGAACATAACATCAATACATACAGCCATAGAACTTCGCCTATCTCTGAAACACACAGACGTCTCAAAATCTAATTAAATAAATCAACAATTTGTAAAACAGAACCCAAACCTTTTCTAACCGATATACTAGTAGGCGCAAATAACCTAATAGTTGAGTGTATGACTCCATGTCCTATCCCATCCTATAAAAGTAGATAGACGAATGCACAAATATCAATAAATTGACAGCCTTATTGTCTAAATTTCATAGCTGACATTTTTCGTACTTCTGAGAAATTATCATTATTCATACTTCAGTGAATAAATATTCATTTAAAATGGACAAAGAAATGGAATACAAACAATTAAAGCAGTACGACGAAGCGATCTCTCAAGTTACGACAAACACGATAAGTCCTTAGTTTGAAGTGGGAGATAGAAGACACGAAGTAGAACCGGCGATGTCACGGAAGTAAAGTCACGAAGTCTGGTTACTTCTTGGTCAATTTTCTACCGGATTGTTGACAGCTACTGTCAACTCCCCCACCTTAATGAAAATGGAAGTCGGACTTGCAAATATCAATTTTATTTAGAATCAGGACCAGTTGAGGGGATTGGTCGGTAGTTAAAACTCATCTACCCGCTATTCAATAATAGCGTACAATTGCTAAACAGAATTCCAAATTCACCTAATTGATCTTAGGTTTGTTTTGCATAAAAGAGGTCGCATAGTTGGTAAAAATGAAGTTTCACGCCATCAAAACCGATTTCTTTCAAATTTTGTTCAATAACATATTTTGGCCAACGGCCATAGCCACGTTGAATACACCGGTTCCCGTAGATTTCCGAAGTTAAGCAAAGTCGGGCGTGGCCAGTACCTGAATGGGTGACCGACCACGTGCTGTTGGCATTATAAAAGGGTGGCAACCTGTAGATAGCCCGGCGCTAATGGCCAAGTTGTAGATGCGCCGTAAAAAAAAAAATAAATAAAAAAAATAACGTATTTTGATGCAATAAACACGAATACGTCAAAAAAAAAACCCCTTCGCATTTAACTAGGAAAGAAGTTATTAAGCACTAAAGTTAATATAATATTTAATAGAATTCTGATAATTTTAGCGAGTTGGATTGACTGGGGTTTTGATATTTTCTTGAGAGAGCGTAGCGAGCGGAAACGCTTAGCACGTATGCCCTTAAGCGACAGGTGACGACGCGTGAGGATGCCCTTAAAATTAAAAATATTTTTGAATAAATGGTTTCTGAACATTTCAAATGAGAGTTCTCTGTTTCCCAATGTTACATATCTGAGCATGCGCGTGTTTACAAATACGTTCTTGGCGCCTAGTTTTATAACTTTCCTAACAGTGAACTTTAGTGCTTAATATTATATTCTATTAGAATTATATCAATTTTAGCGAGTTGGATTGACTGGGGTTTTGTTATCTTCTTGAGCGAGCGTAGCGAGTGGAAACGCATAGCATGTATGCCTTAAAGTCGTCACAAATTTAGTTGTTAACATTAACTCTCATAACCCGCATAACAGTGAACTTTAGTGCTTATTACTTCTTTCGTAGTTTAATGCGAAGGGTTTTTTTTAACATATTCGTGTTTAGTGCATCAAAATACGTTATTGTACAAAATTTGAAAGAAATCGGTTTTGAGCGCGTGAAATTTCATTTTTACCGCATAGTTTTATTTGTTATGCAATCCAACACTATTTTCCAATGTTCATTTTGAATATTGATGCAGCATCACAAGATATTTGACTGGAATACTTAACCCTAGAATATCCAAGAAGGCACTTCAAGCTCTTTTTAATTCATATATCTGTCAATAGAATTAGGAAAAATTATTCGTCAGAATTACATTCATGAAAATATGGCCATAATTTATTTTTTTAAAGTTTTGTTCTCTTGGACAAATTTCTTTTTTCGCCCAAGGGGTCTTAAGAGACCCTCTTTAAGAAGGTATTTAGGCTTCTAAAGAGTTATGAGATTGTGGTGAACAGTTAAAGCAAGTGAGGGATAGTAATTTGTTGTAAATCTCTCTACAGTATATATTTAACACGCGGACATAATTTAACTTCGATGAAATAGTATTTATTGTGACTGAGTTCCTTTTAAGAACATGTGATAAGAAGATGAGTGCCTTACATGAGTTACTGGTACGGGTTTATGTATAAATAATGTTATTTTATATTTATTTTGTCGTTTTAATATATTTCCATTATGTTTCAATACGGCTATGAAGCATCTTATATTTAGCGCCAATACTCCAATTATTTTAAAACCTAATTTTTTTTTTTTAATTTTTCTTATTTTTGTAGCGAAAAATGCTTTGAGTATGACGGCATAAAAACTCCTTGGGTCCATTTCGGAAAAGGGGTGTCAGTGATTTTATCAGTAACTGTGATTATTTTAAATAAATAAAATAACGTTAACTGTATAAAATATGTATACATATGTTGCGGTGTCCTTGCCAAATTTCCTCATTTTTTAATAGTTTCATTTGACTCAAACGTAATGAATTAATTACAGTCAAATGACCATATCAGGACTCTTAGGTTCAACAAAGCAAAAGTACCTTAATGAGTACAAAGGTTTGCGGAAAATTGCATGCCATTGCCTTTAAGATTGCTGTTCTCAGCCATCCTAAAGGCAGATGATTATTAAGTAAAAGAAAGTGGAGTATATAAGATATAAACATTATGAAGTGAATCATTCCAATAACTTCTTAGACGTGAGAACGGGTGCTCACACCCAGAGGTTTGAATTTGTTTGGGCTTCTGTCAAACGCAGAAACAAGATAGAATATGGAGGAGGACGTAGGAGGAGTGCTTGTTTGAGAAGATTTAACTTGTTTTATCAGTATGTTGGTGTTTTGAGGTTATTTATAGAAATAAATATGTTTTATAAAATGTATTTTCTTTAATATACAACATGTATTAAAGAAATTCACTGGCACCCCTTTTCCGAAATGGTCGCAACTCCTTGGATATAAACATTGTTCCAATGCGATGGTAACGACAGATTTAAACTTAGACTATCATTGTGGTAGCGCGTTCCGACGATGCATATTGATACAGAGATGGCAGGGGGGGGGGGTGTATTATTAGTTCACTTCCCCGATTGAAAATATTTTAAGTTTAATATTTTTGTTTAAATATAACGAAGAAGTAAACTGTTATTTTATTTTATTTATTTTTTTAAGATACTGATAAGAATAAGCGAATGAATGAGAAACGGATGGGAGCATGCCAACTTTAGTGAAGTCTCTAGATTAATTTATAAGGAAAAGAGTTTATCGAAGACTGGCGAGGAAGGATAAATACAGAGGAACGAGTGTAAGGCAGAAGGGGGAGGGGGGAGGGGGGGTTGATTTATGCAGAGCTAGAGAGCCGGTGAACTACCGTATTTACATACAGTAGAGAAATGGAGGGGCAGACACCATGTTGCAAGTAGAGGGGGCAAAGTATTGGCCAATAGCATGCACTCTTCCTTGCAACTCTAATTGCATTGATTTATGCCTCTATTGTCCTCTAGCGAGCAGCCAAGACGATTGGTCCGCTGGGTGTCTTTGTTTTTCTCCAAGGAGGAGGAGGAGGAGGTGGAGAGTGCACGCATGCAGTTAGGGAGGGGGGCTTGTTAGGGCGGGGAGTGTTGCATCAAGGAGGCTGGGTGCATACCTTATGCAACATTCAACAAGTCAGCAGCTTCCAGCGTGTTGCAGAAAAAACTCCCGCCGAAATAATCCTAATAGTCAGTACTACAACATTTCCCGTAGATCTTCAATAAATTCTCTTTCGTTAGTGGAGTTTATACCTCTCTTATTTACTATCATATCCTTACCAAAATACTGCTCATTTTTAGCTGTGAAGCTATTTCCAAAGGTGCCCATGACCAAAACAGTCGAAGAACCCCCCCCCCCCCCCCAAAAAAAATAAAAAATAAAACATTGTTAGATTTTACATTTTAATACATCCATAAATGCTAAAACTACTTCCAGAGTGAGTTCAAAACTTGAAGCCGAAAACAATATTATTTTTCTTTCTAATGACAAGGACATTTATGTCTGATGGTTACTTCTCAGTACTAAGTAAAGTTATACACCCCAACCACCTAGAATCTGCATAAGTGTCTCTTTGAAATGCAAGAATGTGTGCACCAAAATGCGTATGAATGACCTACGTTTATACGTAAAAAATAATTAATTTCGCATTTTGGCTGGGTAATTTGTTCCATAAACTGAATGTACTGCCTACATTCGTAAAGGCGACTTCGCCACTGCTTTTAAGATAATAGAAATTTAAGAAGATATTGAAAAATGCGATTGCTCGTCATAGAGTTTTTTCTTTCTTTTTTTGAAATAATTCATATTCTACAAGGCGATGAAAAACTATTTGTCGTAATATATTTTAGATCTTTTTTTTTTAATAAAGCAATTTGTCCCAAATTCATCATCCGGTATGGTTTTCTTTGGTATTACGAATCTAAATATGAAACGAATACTGTACAATGAAGCGGAATAACCTCAATCTGTTAACAATTAACGGTAAATCTGTTAGCGGAAGAAGATTACGAGTATATGACAAATTTCATTTAAATTTTGATGATTCCTGAAATCATAGCGCTTCTTAGCTTTGAAATTCAATTCAAGATCGTAAGGAGGGTTTCTAAGTAAGAGTATTTTATAGCTTTGGTCCGGTTGAATATATTTAAATAATAAAGGAATATGAATTATAACAGGGGCCATTTACAATATCTTTTTTTTTCTTTTTTTTTTATTTGCTTAAAGAATTTTTCAAAAATATTTACAATTGCCCACGAAATAGACGATAATGACAGTATCGAAAACTTGACCAACCTAAACTTTACACGCAGCAACTAATCTACCTTATCGACAACAAAAAACATTTCTGTCATCCGAAACCAGTTTTATAAATTGAATATTTCTCACAATTTCCCTAATCGAGTTGAGATATTATCTAGCCATAGATGTGGAACTATCCGCCACTAATGAGTGGTGAGAGACCTTTGTAAGTTGGCGTTCATTAAGCCGAATCCCGTCAACATAAATAATGCCAGGGATTGTGGGGGGGGGGAGGGAGGGTGTCCTGGCCCCCTTCTAGTTCTGATTGTCTCCGCCGATAAACAGTTGGCACGATGGACAAATTAAAACCTTCTGTCTCGATGTCACATCAGGACGGAGGATGAGACGAAAAATAGACCTAGGCTTGGGATCAATCCAAGGTAGAATTAGGATCTCCGTTTCTATCACGCATATTCACAACTATATTTAGGAAAAATCTACTTAAAGTGTTGATTATCAGAGTTTAAATAGCTTACAAGAACATATTTAAGAAAACAAAACTAATTAGATAATGTTTTGTGTAAAAAAATTTACCAATCTATACTCATTGCTATGACGATATTGGCAAAATATTCAGAATCATGTTGACTGATAAATTCATTTTTTTTTTTTTTTTTTTTTTTTTTTGTATTTATACACAAAACATGTAGATTTTATCTATTCTAAAAAAAATAAAATAAAACTCTTCCTAAAACTTAATCACTTTTATAATGATCTTGTCTGAATGTTTGATTGCCCGATTCTCCACTCCCAAGCTATCCTTTCATCCCAATCCCCTTGCCCAACCTCTTTCCACAGATGCGATCCCTTTTGATCACCGTGACACCTGAAAAGAAAGTGAACTAGAGACCAAATATAACACCTCAATAAAGTATTAGGGAGTGTCAGCAATGGCTGCCTTCTCCCCTCTATTCTTCCATGTGTAATAGCTTAGGATATATGTATTTACTAATAGTATTATATGTAAACATATGTATACAGACTGAAAATATGCAAAAAAAAAATAAAAATATATATGTTTGAGTATCGGAAATGATTTCGCTGCTAAAATAATTTTTCCTAATATAAGTACATAATATCTACAAAGATATTGCCTGTTTAAATATCTTCCCAAACTATAGTTATTGCTCTGATGATGATTGCAGAATATTTAAGATACAGTTTACAGATAAATTCCGTTTTTCTTTCTGTATAAAGCCACAAAATGTCACTATATTGTCACTCAAATTTCACAACCGCGTAAGTCAATTTTCCTAACTTTTCAGGAGAGCAATAAAACTGTAATGATCGAAAAACCTTGTCTGAATGGCCTAAAATAGTGGTAGCCTTCGTAAGGAATGAATGCCGGGGGCAGAGAAAGACCAAAGTTAACAGTTAACTGACCATCGTGAAAATATAGGTTAGGGTATATTTTCACGATGATTTTTTTTTTTCAGTGCTGACGAAGGCTACAAAAAAGTAGCCGAAAAGTCCTTAATAGAGCTTTTTATAAAAATCGTATCGTATCGCCAAATTCCAACAGTTCCCTGACTGCTCGTCACCTCGATGGCTAACTATCTATAACTTATTATTAGGATATAGGTTTCTTGAAACTAACACTTATAAAATGATTTATATTCCAGAACCAAATTTGTCTCTAGGGATTAAATATGAAGTCTCGCGGGGATATGTCATACTTTCAGGGCATTCTGGCGATAGTATACATACTCCTGTTAATATATCTTGATTACAGAAATATTGCTCCTCATTAAAAAACTAGACATTAGAAATGAATTCGAAGCTTATGAAACCTGCAAACTTCTATATCAAATTTTAACGAATATCATGTTTGGTTTCTATGCAGGTAGGAATCATTGAAGATTTAATGGCGGATGCTTGTTCGTTAAGTGCTTATCAGAAGAAGGACATATTCCGGAAGGTCTAATGGAATTGTGAAGTGGATTTTGTCCGGGTGACATATTTATGTGAGAGGAAATGGTGCTAACGAAGGGAACCATCGGGATTGGTGACGTACGGAAGGACATCTGGCCGGCATAAATATCCAACAAGGGACAAGCACAATTAATAGTCCCACTCGGCTAATGAGTCCGGAGTCCTGGGCGTTTTTCTCTCCTACGTCAGGATCTTAGTCTTGTTCTGAGACTGCTGTCAAGGAACGGTATAGCAATGTGACGGACTGTGTGTGTTTCTGAGAAGTGGCGAATCGAGGCATCCGTCATTTAGGAGCCGTCAGAGAGACATAGAAGCTGGTCTCACCTGGAGCGCGTTGATCATTCTATATAATTAGGTATTTTTTCCCTTGAGTAGGCAGAACGTACATGGATAAAATTCAAAATTAACATAATCGTCAATTTATTAAAATTGGCTCTACACGTTTCGCATTATCAAATGACTCTTCAGGACCCAAAGAAGTTTATACTGCCAAATGAAACGAAGGCAAACCTTCCAAAATAATGACCACATCATAAGTGATGATAGTCTACATAGCAACAGTCAGCTGTGTTTCTAGTCAGCTGTTTAAAATATCGATAGAGTCTAAATATAAAGTTACTCGGAGGAAGATTAGTTACAGTATTAAAAAAATAATTCTATTTTTATAATTCATAGCTATAGCAATTTTTTATTTGTCCAATAAATTAAAATATATATGGTTTAAATATCTTATTTCAGTTTTCTTATTTACCATTTCTGTAACCCTATTTTTCATGATTTGTATATTTTCCTTTATTTAACGATTCCTGAAGTTTTTTATCATTTGCGAAGTCAAACATATGTATCGTTTTAAACGTCTTGTGTTTTTTTTTTTTTTTTATTGGATTTAACACGTGTCCAACCTTTGGGGTTAACGTCTTGTTTAATTTTTTTTTAAGCTATTGCAATGATTCTCTAATATTAAATCAATAGAGGGAATTCCAATTTTCATGAATATTATATTTGGTCTCTATTTTTAGTAATTTTGTATTATATCCTTCTATTTTACGATTATTTTAATTAGCAATTTTATTCATTAACCTTCTGCCCACACAAGAAAATATTTATTTTAATAAAATCTAGCTCTAGTGTACTCCTTCTATTCCCATGGGGGAGATACGGGTTCGAGTCCCACCAGCTGTCGGGATTTTTCTAATTTGAGGGCCCGTCGAGAAAATTCCCACCTGCGCTATGGATGATATGCCAATTGATCCAAGGAATAATTTTGTGGCAAACAAAAAAAAAAGTGTGCTGGTTTAAAAATGGGGAAAGTGGCCGAGAAAATTTGATTTTTTGTAAAAACAGAACCACAAATAATAAGAAAAAATCGTATCCTCGTACTATTTGAACGACGAACAACAGCTGATTTTTTTTAAAAATGAATAAAAACAAACAATGAAAATTAATTTTTTTAACGAAGTTATGTTACTCCCCTCCATTTCCTGTACTAAGTACCAGCCCTTGTACAGGGATGGTTGAGTGTCAGGGGGTAAATGGGGTTGCTGGTTGAGTAAGGACATCTGCTCGCTGTTAATTGATAAATGATGACTGATGTAGTTCGTTCTGTGGCTGCTGGGGTGCGCTGCTAGCGGCAGACTTGAAATATGCCCGCCAACACGTCAGTCTTTTCCCGGGCCCGCGTCAACCAGATTTATTGAGGGAAGCCGTGTCGTCGACAGGCCACTCCTATCTACCACCGGTCAAAACATGCTTATATTGATTATCTGCCTGCTTTTAAACATTATGAATCTGAATTCGACACTGTTTTACAAATTAACATCCACATATATGCCTATAATTTCCGAAAAATGTTTAAAAATTCATGGTGACCTGGAAGTAATCTTATGAAGATGTAGAGTAGGCCATTAAGGGTTAACATCATTTCATTTCACACCGGAAGCAACAAAAGCTTACAAAAATAATTCATTGCGTCAATAATCATTATTTATTTTATTTTAAGGGTTTCGTATTGTGGACGATAAGCACACCGATTTTAAGGGTTTCGTATTGTGGACGATAAGCACACCGAGGTAAGTCTTCTAAGAAACCAGGAAGTTATTGTGAATTCTCATATTTGAATGCAGAATTCATTTATTTCAAATGAAGTTATTACTATAGGAATTAAAATTAATAAAAGAAATTTTAACTATATACTATTCTGAGTATGAACTTATTCATTGGATAAGAATGTAGTAATGTAATCTGTCTTTGGGACCTTCATATAATCCTGTACTTCGTAGATATGTTAAGATACTGTCTATGTACTGGCTCCTCTCATTGAGAATTTCACATCATTCAGTTTAATAATCATTAAACACTTTATAACTGACTAATAGAAAATATTTCTACTTTTCAGAAAAATGACCGATTTTGATCTAAATCAGGACAGGTGTGTATATATATATATATATATATATATATATATATATATATATACCGAAACATAATTTTTATAATACTTTTGTTAGATTTCATAATAACTATAGACGGGCTAATGATTATTTTATATATCCTTGAAAAATAATTATATAATTACGGTACTAATATAAACAAAAAAAAATCAGTCCCGTAACAGGCCACGAGGGCCCTGTGGGACAGATACTATAGAGGTATCTGATTCATGACCATACGGCACACTAGATAGATAGTGTGGTCAGTACTATGCTCCGGCCGCCTGATTTTCCCCTTGGCTGCTTCGACTGCTGGAGTCATTAGCACCCAAGGTACCCATTATTAAATTAATTAAAGGCTGGGTTGGCCTAGGGACGGTCAGGGAGGACGAATTCAACCCATGAACGAAGACACTAGAAGAAAAAATCTTTAGTGCTTGCTCAGGATTTGAAATCAGAAATTTATTAGTCCAGTGCTCTACCACTGATCTAACCTCGCCCCACTAATATAAAATAATACCTATTTATTGATTATAATAAATTACGGGGAACTTTTTCTCGGGTATGCATTCATGCTGCAGTTTACTGATAGATCGAGTCGTTATAAATGACCCTTCAAAACTACATTGGTCCAAAATTGCACTAAAATGTCACAAAATTCCTCCAGTCACTCAACCTGTAGTTTATCAAAAATAGTAGAACATGCATCAATGTATGTACTATCATTATCACATACATTTGTGGTCGGACCAACAGAACGCTGCGACTGTCAAAGGTTGTTTCTTCTTTTTTTAACTTCTTGAACATGAAGACATTTTTTAGTCCATTTGTCACTTCAGAATATTGTACGTACTGTAAGCTTCGTGCAGTAAACATAATTGGAGACAAGGAAGCGTGTAAATCCACAGATAAAAGACGAGGAGATGTGGATAAGCAGACAATACGCATCAAGCAGCAGCATGCGAGGCGCGTTTTAAAGTTTAAAACGTGGAAAGACTCTAAGAGCGAATGGGGTTACGTACTCTTCGCTAGATATACGTGCGGTTCCCCCGGCATTTTCCAGGAGTCCGAGACGGCGGTATCTCACGTACCTCGGGGAACAGGACTCCTAGGACGTGATGGATTCTGGATGGGACTCTACCGGCTGTCTGTCCAATTAGCTAGGGGTATGGTGTGAGCATGCTCTGTGAAAACCCCGCGAAAACGGAACGAAAAAACCGCCACTAGTTACACGTGTCCTTGATCTCTTGGAAGATCAAACATAAAGATCCTCCTTTAACTCAATTCAATGCCATTGAAGTAATAAGTCTGACAGAAATAATAAATCATGTAGGAAAATTTCTGTAGGCGTGATCTGGGTTAGTAATAATTTTTGTTACTAGACCACAAATTTTAAGAATCCACAACCTCCATTTAAATAACCGTCGAATATTAGTGAATGTGAATGTGTGTAAGTATAAATGCATACAAAAAAAGTAGTAGGATAATTGAACAGAACAGCAATAGGATTCATTTCAGGGGGATGTCAATGCTTGCATAATATATGCATTTCTTCTACAGAGCAATATATTTATGCAGTCGAATGTAAATTTGTACTCATTTAGTTTATTCAAATCGGAGAGAGGCCAGGACTTCACGATCCAATCATAACTCAGACCAGAACATGACTGAAGGCCTTCGATAAGAGAAAAACAAAATAAATAAAAAACTGTACAGGAATACAAAACACTAATAAACTACGGTGCCGTACCAAAATATGATGGCCGCCATAGAGAGTGTATAATCATATCGATAAGATCAAGGCGGGAACGGGTCGGATGAACGAATCGTTTTTGAACGGGTACGTCAGGACCGGAATTAGAAATAGCTTTAGTACTATCGCGTGTGTCCAGAGTGCGCTAATAGCACTACTAACACAGAGGCCATGGAGATCAGCAGCGGACGAACATCAATCGAATCAGTCTTTTCGCTTTATATTCGACTACGAGGTCCCACCGATTGGTTGCTAAAATTTCTAAACTGCGATATTAACATTAAAAAATTCACCCACTCAAGGTCGGGTTAGAAACGTCATGTCTTCGTTCTCTATAAAATTCATCCGTGGATACATTTCTTGAATCGCTTTTAAGCCTCGTTAACAGAATATCTAATAAAGAAAGATTAGAATTTTTTGAGCTATCATAACAGTAATAGGAGTCAGTAGTTTTTTTTTTTTTTTTTTTTTTTTTTGGGGGGGGGGTATTACAGACGTCAACTATTTATTGAAACTAATATCGTTTGCTTACTAAAGAAGTAAAGTATTCAAATTTTTTTTTTTTTTTTTTTTCTTATTTCATAAGAAATATGAGAAATCATGGAGAAAACGTCACTTAAAATTTCAGAAGAGCTAAACATGTTCTAATAAAAGTGTTGTGATTTTTTGAATGTTTTTTTTTTCTTCTCAATAATACGAGTTAATTGCAATTACAGATTAAAATTTAAAAAAAAATTAATGGATTGTTTTGGGTTTACCCATTTCCTAACAAGTTTGGACAACTTCAGCGCCAAAATAACGAATTCTAATCACGCCAGGAATGGTTGCCTTTGAAAACAGGAAATGAAGGCGCTGTTTTTACAACTTCCTAAAAAAGTTATGTAGCGAACAAGGTCACCGAGAAGGGGGCAGGAGGACAATTGGTCAGGGCACGTGGTCTCGGGAGGGCCGGTGTCATTTTTTTACTCGCATTATAATTTGAAATAACAAATTTATATAACTAAAAATAGTTCAAATAAATATTATAATTTCATAATCAATATGATGTATCTTAATCGTCAATAAATATACTACATACCGAAAACGAAAAGTAGCAATTAATTTAATTACTATGATTAAATGGCCGTTTCTCATTGATTTGACAATATAGATGGCATTTGAGAGAGGTTGATCTAGGAGGCATTGGAGCGAGACAGGCCGTGACGTCATAAGCTGACAGATGGCTGGTTCTATGTGTCACCAGAGACACAAACTAGCGGATTAATTAGCTCCTATTGGATGAGGATTGATTCTGAATTATGTACGTGGGCAACATGTCCGCTCGACGTGCAATGTCGCGCAGTAAATTACCCAGACCGGTCAGCGCTAATGACAATTTACTAGGTCTAGTCCATCAGCGTGGGAAATTCGAGTCCTTCAAAAATTAAAATAGACACATTTGATGGTTGGTTGCATGCGCCAGTATCAGAGTAATAGACCAATTTGCTGTCATCTTTCAATCAATATGTCAGAGGACACTATCACGGAGGGATTTACAAAAAAAAAAGAAAAGAAAATTCTTTTGAGAAAAGTGAGGTTGATAAGGGTATCAAAAACACCTGGCGAACGTGAAAGAAAGAAATGGAAACAAATATAATGAGACCTTCAACCGTATTGTGACGCACTACAAAGATGTTTAAAAGGGGAAACTGATTAAAGCATTGAATAATGCATTCACAGCAGTATAATGGGCATCCAGGAATGACTCAAATATACCTGCTTATAATACATCAAAGAATACACGGAGAAAGAGTTAAATCTGGTGGTAGGCACAAAAACAGGCCAATAGATATCAGCAATGACTAAATTGAAGGCTTTATATTCAGGTATATGTGTACCAGGTAGTGCGCACGCGCTGCCTCCAGCCCATTTAGGGGAAGAACTATCTCCCCTTCAGCCACGCCCCTCCTGGTTCTTTTGTTTCTGGCAGGACTATAATATGGCGGAGGAAGTGGGTTCAAATCCCAAGCAAGCACTAAAGATTTATATCTTCTAATGTCTTCGATCGTGGGTTCGATTCGGCCTCCCTGGCCGCCCATGAACCAACGCAGATTTTAAATTAATTTATTAATGGGTACCTACCAAGGGAAAAATCAGGCAGCCGGGGCATAGTGCTGACAATACTATCTCCCTAGAGTGCATAATTATCATAAATCAAGTACCTATATAGTATCTGCCCCACTGGGCCCTTCTGGCCTCTTACGGGACTGATATGTTTATAAATAAACATGTATTTGACTGAGTATATCTAGCGGTCATCACGCGATAATTAAGATGCCAGGAGGCTGTGAAATTCACGGCACATTGACAATCAGTTCATTAAACATTTCAAGTACAGTATATATTTGGTTTGAAAATGAGGTTATTAAAAATCTACCCAAACAACATAAATCTGTAGTACTTATCTCAAAAATGATTTCTTTACAGTAAAATGGTTTTTAGCAAATTATTCTGATATTAAATTGATAAGAGAACGTTCAATATATTTTAGGAGGTTTTTGATTATTCTGTGAACCTTACTTCACATTTGTTAAAAAATCGCTTAAGCTCCAAATTTAAAACAGATAATAATACAACTGAAGAACTACAAAATTCCTTTAAATCTGCAGAAAAACAGAACTTAAGACAAGAGGAATCGATAATTAGGTTGGAGATGTACAAGGACTAAAATAATTAGACAGTTAAATAATTTTACTAAAATTTGAATGAAAAACGTTGAAGCAGAGTAAAGAAAGTCTGATGATGAAGGGAGCCAACAGGTGTAGGACAAGAGAAGGAGGCGGTGTGCTGCAAGGTGACTATGTGGGTCCACT